>WBMZ01008528.1:0-123268 GCA_013400975.1 Atrichornis clamosus | reverse complement strand
AAACACAAACCCACCACACTGGTGTGCATGCCCTGTCCAGTCTCTGTCCCCTCTTCTGTATTCCATTAAAAGGGTCAGACTCTGGGGACAGGGTACCTACAGGACATGTAGGTTGTGTCCATGATGTCTCTAAATGCAGCACAGTGCATGAACACTGGTGTCTGGTATATGTAAACTTCAACGAACAATATCCCAGGGAACCTCCAGGTACAGGTAAGTAACCTTCCTTTTCTGGAATGAGGAAGAGCTGGTTGAGTATGGTTTTACCTTACTTTTCTTAAACAGTTCTGTCTGTTCTCTTCACAGTTTTTTAAAGGCTGGAATTTTCTGTCAAGTAGCACAAACTCAGAAATGCTACTTTTCGTTTGGAGAGTGAAGGGAAAGATGCATTCTCTTCATTGTGTGTGCTGATCACATAGTGGCTAATTATGCATGTTTTAAGTAGAGATCATGAGGTAATAGTTTCAGAAGTTCAGCTTTGTGTGGAATGCAGGAGAACATTGCTGGATCCTGCTCTGCAGTCAGGTGATGAACAGTTTGTCATCAAAGGAAAGGCCTTTTGAACCTTTGATAGACAAACAAGGACATTTTCAATGCTCTGCTTTACACAATAAGCTTTTTATTCTACATATTTATAAACTGTATTTTTGTTTTTTAATGTATTCCATTCTTCTTGTGACTCCAGCTCCTGCTTCTTTAGAATCTTCAAGCAGTATAGAACAGGAGAAATACCTACAGGCCTTACTGAATGTGATATCCGTCCACTGCAAAATGAATGGCAGTAATACTCTCACTGTTAGCCCAACAATTGCTCTGTCTCCAGGTAAAATTGGTTTGTAGAGTGCCTTTCTGTGGTTAAGATGAAGAGTGACTTTTCTCTGATTTGTTGCTAGTTCAAGTTGCTTAGTCTAAGTGAATGTGTTTTCTGTATGTAAATGACATTTATAATCTTTCCCAAAATATTTTACGGTATAAATCTGACAGTAAAGCCTTTTATAACAAATTAAGAGTAAACTGCATGTTCAATAAAAGACTGCCAAATTTAAAAGAACGCAAAATACTTCTCTAGTCCATCTAATGAGGAAGTATGAGGTTCCAAGCTCAGATTTTACAAGAACAAATACTCTGTTTAGCTGCAGCAGCAATGGAAGGCCTAGAGGCCTTTTTATGTGTTACATACTCATAAGGGGTTTCTAATGTAATTTCCAAATGGAGCTTTTCTTGCAGTGAAAACTCTTTCAAAATACTTTGTTTGAGTTATGCCCAGGTGGAACCATGAAGAAATTAATCCATGTTTTATTTCAGTTATTTTATGATGAAACCTGGTAAGGTTTATGTGAAGGTAAACCCAACGTGTCAGAAAGGACTGTGTGACTTGAAGTTGTGTCTGTCTTGTCTTACTCAGTTGGTTGCAATTGGCCTAATACTGCCAAACAGTGGCTTTCCTTGTAAAGTAACACCATTCCCCAAATGTGTTTGCTTTGCTTCATTTATTGTAAAATATGTTGATTGCTTAGCTGTATCTAACACCTCCATACTGTTGCCAATGTACGCATTTGTCTTAAAAAATAAATCAAAAGTACAAAATTGGCAAGAATTAGCTGTATTGGGTGAAAAAGGGCATTTTATCAGTTATATGACGTGTTAGTCTGGTTAACACTGTAGTTTTTTTAATCTTCTATTCTTTTTTTGGCTGACTTTAGGCACTGAAACGAGGGCTTCAAGAATGTCTACTGTGTTTAAGCAGGTAGTGCCAGGACATTTGGATATAAATCTATCCAATAGCTTTTCCCGAGGAGGTTAGTAAGACTAGCTCAAAGTCTGTTATTTGAAGTAATGAATTTTTTAAATGTTAGTGAAATAAAAGTGATTCTATTTTTTATTAATTCATTGCTCTTGAAACAGTAAAACAGAAATTACAGATTAGCCTCCATCCATAACATTATGTAAGTATCTAATTTCTGTTCAAGTCCTTTACTTACCATGGAAATAAAGTTGGTTTCACACTGGAATTAGGGAAAAATTAAGCACTCGGTTGGGGGTTATGTTTCTAAATAATTTGGGATTCATCCATATTTGTAATAAATGGCCTGAAAATGCTGGGTTTTGTATTAGCATTTTATACGCTTTAGAATCTCCAATTACAGATCGTTCCAGTACGTGGCTGAAGCTTAGCTGTGCTTCATGAAGTTACAAATAATCTATGTGAATAATTTTACTGTAGGTAGTAGGGAGTTGTGTGGCCAGGCACAGGGTGTAGGGAGATACAGTGCGTCCTGTGGAAATAGTAATTCTTAGGTACAGGGGCTCATCAGTGTCATTTCTACAAGAATTCTGTTGAGGGGATTTCAACTGCTTTTATACTTCTAGTCTGATGAAATTGTTACGATTTTTTTTATGTGCAACATATGCATAAATTAGTGCACCAAACTCCTTTAGTGTTTGTTAAGATAGGAATGAATCTATTCCCTAAAGGGTAGCATTTCATATTTGATTTATTACCTTTCAGCCCTGAAGGCTCCTGTTGCAGTTATTTCTAAGCATCTAAAAGTTGATTTTCTTCCTTGTTGATACCTTGTCTAAAGTAAATTAAATCTACATCAACCTGCTGATGTCCATTCCAGCCTAAATCTTCCTGTGTGATACAAAACCTATACCTTCATATGGGGAAGGATAAAATATTTTCTAGAGAAAAAACCTTCAAAAGAGAGAGATGGAATTAGGAAAATGAAAGAAGGAAGAACACGAGAGGGAGGAAGAAGGGAAAAAGAAAGGAAAATACTCAGAGATGTGTAGAGAAGTGATGTGAGAATTGTAGCAGAAGGGAAGAGAGGAAGGGCAGGAGAGGAAAGGGGGATCACAAAAGAATGGAAATGTATTTTCATTCATCACAGTATATGCATATTTCTTATATGTAAGTGTTTATGTTCTCTGCTCACGGTGCTGTTTCTGTGCTGTGTCACAGCTGGAGATGAAAAAGCCTGGTGATTTTAATTGGCTGGGTAAAACAGCCAGGGACTGAAAGCAGGAGGGGAAGTGCCCGCAGGTGTCAGATAAATGGTGGCTGTGCCCAGCCTGAGTCAGGACTGAAGCAGTGCAAGTGCTGGGTGCCTGGCAGCAGATTTTGGGTGTGTTCCATCCCCTCGTGCCGGCACAAAAGCGCCAACAGCCAAGTGGTACTCGGGGGCAATGAAGGTGCTCCAGATAAGTCAGGGAAAGCTCGCTGGAAGTTGTCTTTTGAAGATAAAAGGATTACTGAAATAACTACAGCTGATTTCTAGGATTAGAGTTTGTGGTAAGTGTGATAGGACGAGTTTGTTGCTACTCAGCAAAGGAAAAAGGAGCCTCAAGGCAGTATTAGGTCACAGACATGTTGTTTTGTTGGACAGTGAAATCCCTTGGCTAAATTTCAGCAGTAATCAGGAAGAGGGCAGAGAAGTTATCTTGTGTCTTGCTGTGTTGCTGCCACACCTGCTCTGTATATCTGAAAGGTGTCTATTCACAGTTCAGCAGGATCTGTGAGGACTTTGCTGAAACATAAAAATGTTTGACAAGTACAATGGGAGCCCTAGTGAAGGTGAGAAGTTGACAGGGTAAGAGGGAACAGAGAAAGGGAATATCTCCCTGGAGAGCAGTAAACACTAGGAGTTTTAGATTAGCTGACACAATTCTTCTAAAAGAAACTCTAAAATACACAAAGTACATAAAATCTCTAAAATCGGTCTCAAATTCATTATTGCAAAATATTTACTACTTTTTCACAGCTAGTTATATTTCATATGTGAAGCAGGAAGCAGCTATGGATTATGCACTACACTGTGCAAAATACAATAGCAGTATTTTTGTGGTTTTCATTCTGGATCACTCTCTCTTTCCCTGTTTTTATTATCACACATACCAGAGCTCAAAAGTCAGGTTCAGCTATAATACACCAGTTGAAAATTTTCCTTTTTTTTTTTTTTTGTGCCAATGTATTTTTAATATATATCATTTTAAAATATAAGTCAAAATATATGTTCCAATGTTTGAATAGTGTTGCTCATTTTTTAAAATCATTATTGTTTGGAATACTCATCAGTTGTTCTGAATATTTGTGTCTGTGTCGAGTATGGTTTTTTACTTTATCTGGAACATTGTCACAAAGCATCAGCCCAAAGCTCAGTCAGGTTGGTTTTGATCTGAAATACTTGGTCAAGTACTTGTGTTTCATAATATGTTTTCATTCTTGGGCCTTTCTTTGGTTGGTATTTTTCATGAGACTTGTAAGTTCACTCAAAACCCATAGCTTTTCCTCTTACATTACTTTGTAAATATCGTGTGGTCCTGCAGAGCAGCACTTCTTACCTGGCATTGATGTGTAATTTAGTAGAACAAAAAGTTTTCTCAGTCTGATTTGCTGCTATTGGAAAAATACTAGGATATTTATACATAATAAATACAGACCCAGCAGAGAGAATTATTTTGTAAACAGGAGACATTAGCATTTTGAGTATGTTTTAATAGAATATTTGAATTAAAAGAACTTGGTTGTGTTGATGTGGTTTTTGAGCCAAAGATACATGCACTGATAAACATATAAGGCTCCTACTGAAAATGAAAATTTTTGCAAGGGGAAAATTTTTGTTTGGTAGATACTACATGTTTTCTAAATTATATACTTGAGCACAGTCCTTTAAAAATGTTTGTATAGAAATACTAATATCTTATACTCAGCTTGAATTTTGAGATCCATCAAATTATGTACTTAATGTCCCTAGAGTAAACCAGTTTTTATAAAAGACCTTAAGCTTGGGGTTTTTAATGAAGCTAACTTTCAGCTGGATAGAAGCTTTCAATAAAGTATTCAGCAGAATGATTTAATCATTACATTTCCTTTGGTATTATAATTATGGAAAAACACATGATGGCTGTGCTACATGTTTGAAGCTATTGCAATGACAATGAAAATTATTCCTTTTTGATAAATGGGTACCTCCTTCTCATTTTATATTGGTTTTGTGGCTTGATTGATGTTTTGTCTTGTGATGACTAAGATTCGTGCTGTCTGATAAATCATGTACTATAAAGAAATGCAATATATACTAGATCTTTGGAAATTAATAAGTAACCCTTTTCTTCTCTCCTGCAATGTGTTTCGCTGCAATGTGCATTCCATTCCTCCTCCTTCTGTCTTAACTGTTCTCTGCCAGTGCTTGGGTACAGAGATAAATGTTTCACTCATTCAAATTCCAAATCAGCAACTAAGGAAAGAGTCCATCAAGGTACTGTATTCTGTGTCCTGAAAGCCCATTCTTTTCTACCATCTTCATAACTGCTACAATATCTTAATTAATTCTAAAGTGATACTGACAGAAAGCTTTGTTTCTGCATTAACAAAATTTGGGGGGTTTTAGTTCAGTGTTATGGTTTGGTTTTGTTTTGGAGTTTTTTGGCCATTGAATGCATGATGCAGTGACAGTGATCTAACATTGTGTAGAAAATTTTCTGTGTGAAAATTTTAAACAACAAAAAATAAGTTCTGGAAAAGAGTATTTAATATTCCTACTGCTTAGTGAAATAGCTAAGAAGTACTGTTACCTAGTCAGTGAATTTCTTTCCATAATTATTCTTAATGAACAGGGAAAAACTGGTTTCTGCCAAATCAGAAAGTCATAATAATACAGTGTATGCCAAATAATGACAGCCAGATACTGCTAACAAAAAATAAACTACTAGGCAAAATTACAATAGAAACATAATTGTGCCTTTTAATCACTGCTGTCCATCACTGGTAAACATGTTCATCTGCATGCATTTGTAACCAGTTTTGTTGCTCTTGGTGTGCTACAGGTGCTAATAATGGCTGCATTTGTGAAATGCTCCAGAGTGTCACTGTGTATTTTTGTGCACTTCATCTCTGGGGACAGCAGTCTGTGTTGGAGCTGGCATTTTTCATACCAAATGAATGAGAAATCATTCCTCTTATTAAGTGTTTGCTGTGATTTCTTTATTATTTCATCCGTAGCAGCTGAGACAGGGAATAAAAGTTGAGTATAAACACCCTCCTCTGCTGCATGAGGTGTTGTATGAAAGTGTCTGACTGTGAAGTGGAAGCTGTTTAGGGCTGTTCCTGATTCAGAAGCTCCTTGCCAGCCATTCTCAGTTGCTCCACTTCATTTGCTCCCCTCTCAGACTAGCAGCCAAGGCAGACAAGCTAAGCTGTACAGACAAGTCCCTGTTGAGGATTACTGTGCAGAATTATTTTTTAATAGAAACCTAATCCTGCTTCTAAAAAATAGAATAAAATTATTTTGCTGCTTGAGCTATCTCAGTGGAATTTACTGTTATCTACATCTTTTTTTCTTACGTGCAAGAAATGTTAACTATGCACATTGTTGGATTTTCCTGAAGAGAGATGGGTGTTGGTCCTATAGTATCTAAATTTCTACTAGTATGAGATATTTCTGGTGCCTGTTTTGGATATCTTGCTTCACAGATTTATGGACAAGAGTCTCTTCTGATTATCTGATTTACTGCATATTGGTTTAAAGAATTTCACACTGCCATTTGAATGCCAAATTTAGTGTCCTTTAAGGGATTTGATTTTAAGTAATGCTATTCATACTCTGAAAATCCAGTACCTTTCACATACCTCGCATTGGACACACAAAAACAATCTCACAAAATCCTGGTTATTAATTGAGGTACAAGAAACAGAAAAAATATTTACTACTTGTCTTGTCTTGTCTTCTGCTAGTGTTAAACAGGCCTTGGCAGTCTGGTTTGTTGCTACTTTATCCTATGTTAAAATCACAAAAACTTACTCAAGCGTGATCAGATCAGAGCATGTCTGTGTGCTGTAGGAATTTCCTCCCCTGGAAATGCCAGTAGAACTGCAGCAGCAAGGAGTACAATATGCAAGTCCAAAGTGCTGTTGGGAGGTTGGTGTGATGCCATTCAAATCCTGCTGCTTTCAGGTGCAATCCATGGTTCCACATCACAGTGCACTGTTTGCAGCTCATGGTGTTGCTGGCTTTGGGATTGCTGTACTTTCTGATTTTTGTCCCTCTAGCAATTTCATTTCCATACACTTAAATAGGCATTAATTATTTGCAAGTTGTGATTTATCACGATATTACTGATATCATAGCAACTGTTTTCTCTGCAATAGAAAGCACTGTGCAGAGCTGGAATAGTTTCTTAGGTTAAACCTCAATGCTGTAGGATGGTTTTGACAATTTTTGTTACAAAACTATTTCTTCCCAGTACGTGCAGTTAATTATGTCCTGTGAGGGATGCACATGACATGTTTAAGCTCTCTCCTTTACAGATGATGTTTAAGCATATGTCTTAGTAATTTTGATCCCCAGTGCCTCACATAAAGAGGATTTTAAATATTTTTCATCCTTATGAAGGTGTATGGGCAAGTCTTCGTTCAAGCAACCGATTTATCAACACTCAGACGCCGTTCATTGATGTTGGTGCAAGACTTGCAGGGAAAGATAACCCTCCTCCCTACAGTAGCAGCACTTTTCTGCAAAGTCAGCTTTTGAGAAGACAAGCAGCTCTCTATATATTTGGAGAAAAATCTCAGTTACGGGTAATGATTTTTTTTTTTTAATGTTTAGCATAGTTTTTATTTGGTTGAGTTTAACTGCTCTCATGTTGTTACAAACAGTAAATAATATTCTCGGTAAGGCAGATGGATAGCTCTCCTAAAGGTGTGAAGTCTTATGAGAATTATTTCTATATGCAGAATAACAGTTAATACAGTATAACTAAGTGGGGGCTGAGGTGGTGAAAATGAAGCTCTGTGGTTATATAGTACAACAAAGTTAACATAAATTAAAACATACTAAATTATCTTGGAGGACAATTAAAAATCAGGCTCAAACTCAACAAAAGTTCTGTGCTTGGAGCTCTGTTTGTCACTTTTGGTTTGGCTGCTGTATAGTTGAGCTAAGACATATAAATAGGTAACTGATGACTGGAGAGGAATGGGGCTCCCTATTTGCAAGCTCTTCCTTTCAGAGCCAGACTTAAGGACATCTAAATACACACTGCTGTCCTCTGACCCTGCTGACTGCCCCTCTGATGTTCAGCTGAGTCCTCATCCCAGGGGTTTCTTTGCTGGGAAACATGAAGCAGTCTTATTTAGTAATTTAAAGTGCAATTTTATTTTTCCTGAGGTGTTGAAGTATGTTACAAAGGACATGGAGTGATGTCAGTTAGGAAAGTGATTATCAGAGAAGAAAACCTTCATTACTGTGGGCAGCACTAAACTCACATGAAGCCAAATTAATGAGAATAAGCTCAACCCAGAATTCAGATCATCCATCACATGAAGAGAATTGTGATGCTTATAGTTTTGTACCTATTGTTTGATAGATTTTAGTATTTTGGGTGAAGTTGTTTGAGAAATAGGTATCCTCTACATTAAATCGTAGTTGCTTTCCTTGTTTACTGAAAATACTTGCAGATTTCTTTTTAATCTGTGAATTAATAGATTGAAAAATTAATTGATTTCTACTTTCATATTCAAAATGTGAACATACATAAAATGCTACCTATTTTTTGAAATATAAAAGGTCCAAAACCAATTACTGGTAGAAGGAAAATACATCACTATTCAATTTTTTCTGAAATTACGTTCTATCACGAGGTGGAGGAATCGTGCTGTACCAGGATAATGCATCAATTACAAAAAATCAAATTGTCATGATCCAATAATAACAACTGTTTCTATTTGTTTGATTTCTTATTGAATGGTAAGCAAAGATTTCAATCATGCATCTTAAGCTGTGTAGCAGAAACTACTACTTTATTCTGCTAAATGTCACGTCACATAAATTGATGATACAAACAGAAATATACAATATTTCAAGGAAATGGTGCTACTCTCCTCAATTGCTTTTGTCATTACAACTTACCATTCTAAAAAAGAAAGTTTTCTAGTTGAGTTATTGAATTTATTTTTGAACCAAGTCAAAATATAAACAGAATTAAACCCAGACTTTCACTTTTCTACATTTTCACTTGGCATCCTATGAAGGAGCTTAATGAAGATTATTTGCAGGCCAAGTTTAATTCAATGGAAGCAATTTCTGAAGAAAACTCAAAGTTTGGCATGAACATCTTCAGTGCTGCTTCATACATGAGAATTGTTTTTCCTAATAATGTTCTTTGTATTATCCTTTTGATCATAATCTGTTGGTTTTGGTGGAGTTTTTTTTCAGTTAGCTAACTTGTTCTCTTAATTCACTCCTCCTCTCTTATTGCTCCTTTTCTAAATGCACTAAGTTTAATAAAA
The DNA here is from genome assembly GCA_013400975.1 of Atrichornis clamosus. NCBI lineage: Eukaryota > Metazoa > Chordata > Aves > Passeriformes > Menuridae > Atrichornis > Atrichornis clamosus. Next base: position 113,979 of record WBMZ01008528.1, on the reverse strand, counting down.
CATGAGGAATTCTCTTAGGAAAACCATCAAGCATTCTCTGACTGCTGTTCTGTGCTGAGCTAGGTATTTCAGACAAACAACTGTCTCAGGGTGCAGTGCAGTGGCTGCTCACATGAGTCAGGTGTGCAGTTATGGGGGTTCTTTTTGGCTTTGGGGGTTACTTTTTGCTGCTTTATTGAACTCCCCAAATCTGTCCTGCACTGTTGGTATGTCATCCATGTTATTTTAATTTTTATTTATCTATTGTTGATTTGCTTTTAAAATGCTAAAGGAAGCACATTATGTTGTGTATTAAGAACTGACTTGTCACTTCGTTTTTTCACCACTATTACTACTAGTAGAATTGTTACCATTATGATGATTATTATTATTAAAAGTATGACTGCTGTGCAGTGCGTTCTGCTGTTATGAGTAGTAGTTGGGTACTTTAATATGGTATATTTTGCAAGGATGTAAGGATTTTTATTATATTTTTTATTATCCTGGGCAGGTGTTTAACTACACAGAATTTTCATGAGGAATTAATTATTTAGCAATAAAGCAGGCAAGACTTCGGGGTTTTAGGAGACTGTCAGTGAAAAATATGCCTCCCTTTTAAATAACATCTGTTGCTGTCCTTTCCATACAGGGTTTCAAACTTGATTTTGCTTTGAATTGTGAATTTGTTCCTGTTGAATTCAGTGACATCCGACAGACAAAGGCAAGCTTTAAAAAGCTGATGAGAGCTTGTGTTCCCAGCACTATTCCTACCGATTCTGAGGCAACATTCCTTAAAGCACTTGGGGAGTCAGAGTGGTTCCCACAGGTAATTTATATGACAGGTACTTCTGATAATCTATATGCAGTACTGCTCACAAAATAAATTCCAAGCTCTTCTGACAGAGAACTGTTGTGTTCTAACCAGTGTTCTTCTTTGCTCATTGTAATGACTTTGCATGCTACCAATTCTGGCATTACATAAGCATTATTATTATTTTAATAGCATCATAACATTTACAAATATGAGAGGCAATTTTTTAAAAAGTTATGTATTATAACATGGAACACACACACACAAGTAGAGATGATTAGTTTTTCTATCTATGTAAAGTTATGGTCTTGGTTTTAAATGTTTTTTCTTACTTTATATACTTTAAAAATCAGGAAAAAACACGTGGATCCATAAATGAGCTTTTTTGATTTTAAAACCAGTACTTGACTCTTCCTATATGTTCCCACCCTGAATTTTGATATGCACAAGTTAACAAATAAGCAAACATCTGTTGTGGGATGTAGGGAAGTGTTTGTGGGGAAGAGAGGATTCTGTGTGTGTTAATTAGTTCTCTCTGAATCTGTACCTCTATTTCCCTATCCCCTGTTCCCTTATATAAATATTAATCAAACAAAGGCAAAATCGGAACAAACTTTGCAAGCTTCAAATTAAGAAGGATGTGGGAAAGCCAGCTCTTTGTAAATCTAAAACCATATAAATTCTAGTGAATGTTTTTTGACAGCTGCTTGTTATATTTGGAATCCGCTGCTGAATACACTTTTCTCAAATACAATTAATCATAGAAAACAGAATAGAAACTTATGCTGATTTCTTAAGGAGGAAATAATGTGAGTAATATGTCAGTAATTACACATCAGAAAATGCACTGCTGGTTGAAATGTGCTGCAGTGCAAGGAGTGGCTTGACTTCTTCCCTAATGGGAGAACACGGGCTGGCCATGGCTGTGTCTGGCCACCAAGTTTTCTGGGAAGGGGAGAAGTGGGAAGAGCATGAAGACTTGAGTCCCTCGTCAGGTGAGCAGTTTCAGTCACAGAGTAGTTGAGCAAGCTGCTAAGTGTAGGTAAATGAACTAAATGTCACTTTGATGAAATAAACATGTCCCTACAGCAGCACAGGGATCAAGGGGAGATAATGCTGGAGTTACTCTCTCTGGCATATTTGAGAGGATCCCTCTTTGCTCTGAGTGTATCCCTCTGCTCAGAACTAGGTCAGAGTGTCACACAAAAGTCGTGTGACGTTTAGACCATATTTCTGTGCTTTAAATCATGTCATGTGTGACTTATGTGATAAAGTTAATTTATGACTGATAAAGTTAATTTATGACTGATTTGGCACATTTTCTACTATTGCTGTGAAAGAACATAGATCTGTCATCTTGGAAATGTTTTTATTGTATTATGCTTTCCTCTTCTGGGCAACGAAGTTTAACATTTACTGATTTTAACACTGCATGGACTATCTCTTTATAAGAATGTGAATACATAAGAAAAGATTTGAAGTGCTGCCCAATCTTCTGAATATTAATTATAAAAACAGTGGTTTTCGTTTTTAACAATGAACACTTACAACCAGATTGCATATCAGTTTCCTCATTCAGCATGGGAAAAAACAGTCTTTCTTCTATTCTACTGCCTAAGAAAGTATAGAACAATAAACAAACTGCTTTTTTTTAAAAGCGGCTCTTTTTTCAATTTTTTCCTACAAAAATTGCAGCAATTTTTGGGTTGCATTTTTTTCCAAATAATGGCTATGTGAATGCTCAGAGTAGTCAAGGTTTTTCCATCACAATTTCCATAGTAATATTCATCATTTTTTTTTAAGAGGAAAAAAGCAAACTGTCCTGAATAAGGATGAATTTTCTAGGGTTTAACTGTTGTTTGGTTGGTCTTTTTTCCTCTTATTTTCTCCAATTTAATTTTCTTCTCATTTTCCTGTGCCTTCTGTACTTTCTGAACTTACTTTTTTCCTTGCATAAATGATCTTAGATGATTCTTGCCATCTTTTATTTGTTTTTCTATTCTGTTTTCTTCCTTCTTTCAGGCTTTCATCTTTCCTATTGCTTCTGTTGGGTGGATTATAATCAGTGCTCCACAAAGAACAGTTTCATTCTGCTGTAAAAAACTGAGTTGCTTATGTATTACCTATTATCTTGTTTACCAAGAGTGCTGTCATAGTATACAAAAATGGTAAAAACATCATATAGATTTTTCTTTTAGTAATAATAATGTGAAGTTTCATAGTAATATAAAATTGCTCAGGTTCACCTGAACTTCTTTAACCTGCTTATTTTAGCATCACTGCATAATGAGTATTAAAGTGAAAATAATTACTGTGTCCTCTTTCCATATGTTTTAGCCTGTCTGACCAACTATCTAAACTGTTACTAGGTTTGTTTTAATATTTGTGGTTTGATCATTCGTGTTATTATTATGATTCAGTTCATTAATTTCCAACTTCCATGGGATTGAGTATTAGAAATATTATCTTGTAAATATCTTATATGGGTTCTCCCATCAAAGTACTTAGTAACTTTATGGAACCTTAACATTTCACAGGAAATTATTTTAGTATTAAGCCCAGGATGGAATTTCTCTACAGTAAATCTGTCAGCTGTGTTGTCCCCATTCTCCTTTTTATGACAACTATTTTATTACAGTATTCATTGGCTTTAATACTTCAAGTTCCTATCTTCAAAACTTTCCTTAGTTTTATTGTAGTTCAAATGGAAATCCTTAGACTGTTACATTTTATTGTTGGCTAATAATCAGTTGCAGCAATGTAGCTCTCTGTGCTATATGTAGATCCAGGAACTCACTTTTAAACATTAAATATTAAAAGTTTCAATTTATTGATATTATCTGAACAAGTATCTAGAGTATGTTACTCATTCATCATCCTTTATAGCTTCACAGGATAATGCAACTGGGTGTGATCATCTCTGAACTCCTGGAAAATGGTTCTTCTGTTATGGTTTGTTTGGAAGATGGCTGGGATATTACTGCGCAAGTAAGCTGCTGTTAAAACCTTGAAATAGCTAAATATTAAGGAAAAACACCAGGCAGTACTTTTTTACACAAATGACACATAATTTGTTATAACACTAGTAAATTTGTGTTGTGACAGCAGAGAAGAAACCAAGAATGCATGAATCCTTGCATTCATTTGCAATTTACATCATGAAATAGCTCCTTAAAATGAATTCGTTCCAAAGGTCCTGATGATCTTAACAGTTCTGAGGCTTAGATACAAAATCTGCATTCCTTCACCTGACCATGTGTAAGAATGAAAGCTAAAAGTTGCCACAACAGTTCATTTAGCTTTTTATACATAGTACATTTTAAACACAGGAGGAATCCCTTCTCTTCCATTCACTTTCCAGAAGTGAAGTTAGGAGACCGCACAGGGAGAAAACTGAATTTGTGCCCAAATGACTGTAACACCTGCTGCAGGGACGGATCACCACAAACTTTAAATTAGGTGAATCAAGACCCGCTGCCTCATTTAATAGATGCATTGTGTCCATGCAGTTACTTCATAATTCAGAAGACAAACACAGATACAAATCTAGAAAATAAAAAATTGGTGTTCAGCCAGCATCCTAATACCAGGTAAACAAACACACAAAAGGATGTTGACATAATTATTGGAATCATTGTCAAACAATGAAGAATAGAGAGGGGAGATGCATAGCTGGCAGTGGGAGAAGCCTGTGCTGCATTTTAAAGTCTCCTGAGATGCTGTGTACAAAACCAGACTGCAGTTGGCTGTTAATCACCATAGCATGGCAACACTGCAGAAAATCTAAAGTCACCCTCAGGGACAATTCTTTCTTTGCTGAGCTAGCAGATACTATCTTAAAAATGTTTATTATAAAAGTGGTTTTATTTCAAATGTAATTTAAATGTAGGAAGCACTGTAATGACTTCCCAAGTCTGTAGTTGCTTAGGTTTGACTTCTACAGATATCATAAAGTCTCAATTTAATTGAAGCTTTTTCATGTGAAATATTATTTGGTTTGTTTTATAAAAATACTTAATGTATGTGATAAAATGCTTGTCATTGAGTTTATATGAATGCTTTTGTTTTCTTGAACAATAAACAGATCACTGAATGTTTTTATTCATTTATTAAAGGTTTCTCCTAACTTCTGTCACTCTTAACACAATATGTTCTGTCTTGTGATGTAGGTGGTATCTCTGGTGCAGTTACTCAGTGATCCCTTCTACAGGACACTTGAAGGCTTCCGAATGCTGGTGGAAAAAGAATGGCTCTCTTTTGGTCACAAGTTCAGTCAGCGTAGTAATCTGACTCTCAATTGCCAGGGTAGTGGATTTGCTCCTGTTTTCTTACAGTTCTTAGACTGTGTGCATCAGGTGAGCCAATCTCTATCTAACTTTCATTTACAAGAAGGCTTCATAAAAAATTGTGTGTATGCCAGTATTTCAGATGTTATAGGTAAGGGTTTGAGAGAAGACTAGTAACACCATTCTCTAGGTTTTCTTAAAGTGAATGGATTTCACCTCAAGAAGAGCTGGAATGGTTGTCTAGAGGAGAGTGACCCATCCACACACAGCAGACTAAGGGGGATGGTTGGCAGTGTGGATCTATTAAGCTCATTTATGTAGAGATTTCAAATAGAAGGTTTTCAAGCTAAGACTGGCTTTTGGGAGTCATGGAGTACCCTTATTTAGAATGAGGAATGGACTGATTTTTAGTACCATGACTGGACAGTTTTTAATTCCTTGTGCTTGATGATGAGCCTTGAAGGGGCCTTGTACTTCACCACTTCTGGAAACAAAGACAGCTGTAAACCAGGGGTCCTGAAATGTTCTGGTTTTTATATACAATGCATGTTCAGAAGAAAATGGACACCAACAACTGCGTTGTGTAGGAAGAAGTTAGGTTAAGAATATTGTACTCAATTCAGGTTAATTCTGAAGTCTGTCTTTTTCTTCATCTCAAACCACTAAATGTGAATTCTTTGCAGAGTTTCCATGTATGCAAACACAAGACAGTGCTTGCATAGTTCCTCTTGTACGTGTGTCCTTCTTTTCCAACTTCTCTCATTTTTCTCACAGAAAAAGTTGAAAGTTTCCTTGACTTTATTAATCTGTATTAAGATTTATGGGTGAGTGTGTTATCACAGAAAATAACTGCTGAAGCACCAGCCTTCTTTATGGGGACGTGAATACTTGCATGAAGCAAATCCTGAAAGAGAAGTCTGTGAGAAGACGTACTCTGCAACCTGAAGAAAACTCCATAGATTAAACAACTTGCTAAACCAATGAAAAACAACCTCCACATATGTCAGATTGATAATGAATGACGTTATAAAAAGATGAGTGAAGACTTACTGGAAAACATGTTATGAAGAAAAACCCCAACTTTGTTTGTATCCCAGTATTAAACACCAACAGCCATCATTATTGCTGTCTCAGAAGTTAATAAGTCATATTCTTGGAATTTGCATTGATTCCTAAAGCATTCTCCTTTAAAAAACCTTGGAAATTTTTGTCACATCTCCTGTGTCATCCATCTGTTTCCCAGTGGTTGTGGTCCTCTGTGGTCCTTTGTTTTTATTTGAAATGGGGAGATTTCTCTGAAGACAATCAGTACTGCATTTTTCATTCAAATGAGTTAATCTGCCCCATTGTTGCACTTTTTCTTAAAATAGTCTTAGGGTTATTGCTCCTTTCCTGAAGCAGAAAAAAATCCCTAATTTTGGTTGCAATGGCTACAACAGGACAGAACTGCCGTGTGTTCCAATACTGATACCCATCTGCCTGGTGGTTCATTCAAGTCTGTGTGTAAGTCATTTGTCTTGGTCGTGGTGCTGTATTCCCTCTGCTGTCAGGTGTCTTCTCTAAGCTTAAATTAGCTGATTGGATAACACCATCCGTTAGTAGAACAGAGCAAACCTACATTTGATTTTAAGCAGTAGTGTAATTATGAAGTGAATCCTTCCAGCATCTCCCCTTACCATTTGTTGATGCTGGGCCTGGTGTGTATGTACTAGATTTTTCTTGGAAGAATTTAACCCCCAAAATTTCTACTTCAGGTTTGTACTAAACACCAGCTCTTAGAAGAGCTGAACCAGTGATTTGTCACTTGGCTTGAAACCATGGGGTCCTCAATGCATAGTGGGGTCATCCACTCAACAGGACTAATCTAGTCCAGGTAAAACCACAAATATGTAGTATGGCTGCAGGGGCCTCAGCACCAGCATTATAAAGCATACAGGTGTCTATTTTGCAGAGAGATCTGTTTTTTGTGGTTTGTGAGTTGTGTTGTCCACATGCCCTGGCTGCAGCTGTGTCAGCAGGACGAGCACTCCCTGCAGCCCATCTGGAGCTATTCCCTGCTGCTCTGGTGGAGATGCCACCCGTCCAGTCTCTTAGCTGAGGGGTTTGTGTGAGCCTGCCTGCTTTCCCAGACAGAATCTTAGAAAAAATTTGGTGGAAAAGACCACTGGAAGCAGTTCAGCTTGTCAATCTGAAGGGAGACAGTAACTTCTTAAGAGGAAAGATAGGACTGTATAGGGGCTATAACCTTTTTACCCAGTGTTATCTCCACTCAAGACAGGTCATGGGAACACAGCTTTACTGCATAATCAGTGTAATATAGATAATGCAGACTTGTCTGTTATTAGAAAAAAAATCTGTAAGCTAAATGACCTACAATCCCTTTGAGAATGCAATTCTGAGTAACTTTTCTAGAACTAGAGTTAGACTACTCTTCTACTTCATGATGGCATTGCGTTACCAAATTCTTAGTGTGGCTGTAAATTCTAGGGAAATTACTTCTGAAATGAGATTAGTGGTTGAAATTTCATATGAATTTACTGTAAAAAATAACTTTTCTCAACATTTGTACTTGAAAATTTGTGTTAAACTTCATTGGTTTCTGTGCAACTTGTTACACAAGTACAAAATCCAATTAGATTGCAGCTTGACCCTGAAGTGTAATATATTATGATCAGTTTTTAAAGATTGCCCATTAACTGGAAATAAACATTTGGTCCTTTCAAAATATTTTTAACCTTTAGTCTCCATGTACTAGGTGCAGTAAGAAAGTTACCACAGAGCCGGTGCATGTATTAAATGTCATGGGTTAAACTAAAGATACAGAGAAAACAAATGAAGCAGTGATTCCTAAATTAGAACTGCATCATCTTATAAAAAGTCATTGTTTATGCCAATATCTCCAGGTGTCAGCTGAATTATTAATGCAAAATCAGTCTTTCACAATAGCAGCATCTGGCAGATACTTTCTCTGCTTCTATGGAGACTGAGTTTATGCAAGTGATGTCAGTGAGGGAGCTTTTCTTATTTTTCTTCTGAATCTTTTTGGTAATTTATTAAATATAATTAAAACAGGATGGTTTTCTAGAGCTGACTTCTTTTAAGCTCAATAAGGAGCTCTGTTGCAGCGCCCTGTGTCAGAGGAGGTGAGTGTGCTACTCCCATGGGAGATGTGTTCAGTTATTCCAGTGTTTGCAGGAGTAGCCTCGTAGTGATTACTGGAACAGGACATTTGGAGTACTGCATTTCTCATTTATAATAAGTGAAAATTGATATACAATGGAATTTAAAAAAAAAAAATGTATTGGAAAACTAAGGGAGGCTGATAGATCTGTAAGATTATTAAACACATTTAGGAGATACTTCAGTGGGAACGTGGTAATTTTAAAAAGAACTCTAAAATACCGAGTTTCTCTAACCATAATCTTAGAAACACCTATGGGTTTATTCAGGTTTTTATGTTCATATATTATGCAGATTAAGCATTTTAAAAGATAATGCAGTTATCCTGTCCCTGTAGACTTGTTATTCTAGGTGGTATGTGCTGAAATTATGAAGTCTAAAACTTTGCTTCTAATGTAAATTTACATGTAAATTTTGAACAATCCCTTAAAATGAATTAATTAACTGGAATGGCACCAAAGAGTTATCAGAGAAAAACCATCTATATTTAACCTCAACCTACATGTGTATGTTGCCTACAGTAATAAAAATCTCTTGTTTGTGTTTATTTTTAATTGCTTAAATTAACACAATTATTTTCTCCTATGTTAAATGTGATGTTGGAGCTGTATTTTATCAGCAGCTTTTATCTCTGAAGACTTAGCTATGTCTTAAATTTTTCAGACTGTACTGCAGCTGAACAAATCAGCATTAATAGCTGACTTCATCTAACTGTGGCATCTTTCCCATCTCTAAGTGTGCTGAAAACAGCCATAGCCATCAAAACAGTGACAACAACAATTACTACATTATTTACCTTTATCAAAAAAAGTTTTACGGTTGTTTTCTCTTAAAAGGTAAATTATATATGGTGGCTCTAGTTATTATAATATTTCTGCATCCAGAAATCTCAGAAATGGAGTCACCCACAACATCGAGATCCATGGCAGGATTTTATTAGCAGCTTATTCGTGTAACTTATATGTGTGAAAATAATTATTGGACCATAAGTAGAAGTTAAGAACCTGTGCAAGTCATGTCAAATAGCAGAATGTTGCCTTTCCTTCTTACAGTATATTAAAAAAACCTTCTCCTAACACAAGGAGAAAATATGTACTAAAGTGCTTGTGTGTGTGTGTGGATGTGTCCAAATGCACACACACATGCAGAGCTTTTTGGATTTCTGCTCAGTAGTAATTTTTGAACAGAATTAGTCTGCTTGGCAGAAAAAAAAATTTTCTTTTTTATAAAGAGAACTAAAAATTTAATTTGGCTATGAAATTCAAGTCTTGTGTTTTATTATAGTAAAAATTTTGCTTAGCTTAATTATTACAGTTTTTTTCCCTTTATTTAACTGGGTACGTTTTTTTCAGCTGGTGTATGTGGAAATCTAAACGTAAGGAACTTCAAGTAGTCTTAATAGTAGTTTCTATCAGTACTGAGAAAAAAAACCCTGTTTCTCCACTGAGTAACTGATAACTAGGGATTAGAGAGAAAATATGGAATGTGAAGACAAGTGGTGGGAATGGAAAAGACAAGGCATGGGAAGATGGCAGAACTAAAGGTGTTTTACAGGTTAGATATGAAGCTACACAAAGCACAGTGGGAACTATTTCAACTGTGAAATTCAATCAGCAATTTCTTTTTCAATTGCAAGCTGCACTTGATTTCCACTGTAATTAGGATTATTCAGTTAATTGACACGTTTAATTCTGAAAATAAAGATCATGAGTCATAACTTACTTGAAGAGTAAATTTTAAATTAACACATTAAATTTCTCTAAATAATATCTCATCGATATTTTTAGAATCTTTCATTTTGTATGGAGATCAAGTATAAATAGCAATAACTCATGCTGAATTTTTTTGCCATGGATATTAAACTTCATGCTTAAAATCTTACACCAGGCTCTTTATGATAAAGTTAAAGAGAAAGCAGCTGTGAAGAACCAGCCATCCCCCAGTGCTGTACTCCGATAATGTTGTGTAGTTTTCTTAAATAAATACCTGCTCCTGATTCCTGTTGGAGACATTCACTGAATTAGATCCCCAGCCTAATGAGAATAACAATTTAAGGCATTACATAGTCCTTACTGTTTTAAAAGAATAATGGCAAGTGTGGGGGGGGTTTCATACTGTTTGGGTCATATTTTGAAAAAGAAGAAATATGTGTAGACTAGCAAGTACTTGAGAAATTGGCTGCTTCAGGAATGGAGTATCATTTGCAGCATTGTCTCTCTACATACCTGATATGTGGGGTTCTGAGCAATAGCAAGAAATCCACTGCAAAACCCTCCAGTTAAAGTTTGAATTTCAGCCACATCCAAAAGTAGCATCTTTACCTATGAAGTTACCTGGTGTCTCAAGAGTTATCGTAGAAGATTTATATCCAATTGGATTCCTTTGAAGAATACTGAGGTTTGTACAGAGTGCAATACTGCTTATTATGCAGTTCATTCTACCTGATCTGAAATGTTTTGCAGCATAGACAGTACATGAATTTAATTACGTTAAAATTAGTTTTGGACAAAATATTAGAAGGATTTGTATGACACTTGCCATTTTTTTTTTCAGCATTCATAGGGGACTTGTTTTGCTGTCATTTCACTTTATTATTTCTTACATATCTATTTGTATTATACCTCAATATCCACTTTTTTCCTTTTTTGTTTTTTTTCATTTTATTTTTTAGATTCATAACCAATACCCGACAGAGTTTGAGTTCAATCAATATTATCTGAAGTTTCTGGCTTTTCATCACATATCAAATCGATTTAAAACATTCCTTCTGGATTCAGACTATGAGAGACTAGAACATGGTATGTGTGATCTTTGTTGCATATTGCTCTTGTAGTTGTTGATACTTTCCTCCTCAGTATTTGGTCTGCAAAAGTTTGCTGGGTTTGAGATGGTCTAGTAGCTGCACGGTGACCATGTCAGGAATTACATTTCAGGTATAAAAAGCAAAATGGAGGTGAAGAATGTTTATTTTCTGCGTCACTGATTCCTGAGCCTTGCCACTGATGGCAGTAAGAGAAAGTGGAAGAAATTAGGGGATTTTTGCAATTTATTCACATAGTTCCATTTCCCCTACTAAATACCTTCTTTTAACAGAAAGTCCTTGGGAATCCTTCAGAGAGTGCATAAAGTTTCAAGAAAGAAAAGCCTTTCCATTATCTCTTACTTCTTGCTCTCACATTATTTCTCTCTTTATATTTTCCTTTTTCCTCCATCTGTCATGTGCAACCTCTCTGGTTCCAAGGCCTTATCTCCCCTCAGAGCCCTCTTACCAAGGCTACACAACCGCAGTTGAGGCTGTTCTTGGGACTTGTTCACTAAGCACGTGCTCTGAATTTCTCTGCTTTGAGGGCTGGTTCTTGTGGCATATGGTCAATTTTAATGCTTTTCGCAAAAATTGGTGGAGCTGTGGGGCAGACTAGACTTGAGCAACCATTTTATTTCAACAAAAACGTGACTTTCTATTATTTATCTTTAGTTATTTCTTGTTGCAGTGGCATTTGATAGTAGATTTTATTACACTTTCAGTGTGTGAAATTCCTTTGGGCTGTGCTTTTGTTATGCATTATCATAAAGCCATGCTTTTGCTGCTCTTATTTTCCCCAGGGACATTGTTTGAAGATAAAGGAGATAAACATGCCAAAAAAGGAATTTGTATTTGGGAATGTATTGAAAAGATGCACAAAAGAAGCCCTATTTTCTTCAATTACCTCTATGCCCCTGCTGAAATAGAGGTACGATTTTTTTAAAATACAGGTTTGTTATTCTGAGTGATTCCTTAAGTACTTTTTGGTATCTTAATTTTTCTGAGTTAAGCACTTGGTGGGCAAAGTGGACCCTACCTGATTGATTGGAGCAGTGATATAGGCTGATACAGCCTCATATTCTCAGTCATCCTAGTCATGGAAATGTACTTTAAAGGGCCAAATCCTGGAACATGTATTTATGCGTCCTGGTGAACTAAATTAGGCTCATGGTTTGATGTCATTAAATTATATGGATTATTATAAAAATTGTCATAATTGTCTTACAAACTGCAGACCACAGTTAAGGGGAACTGAGATTAGAGTCATAATGGGATACATTTCATAACAGTCTGATTGAATCATATTCTCTATTTTGCTGTCTCATATAATAATGTATGCCCACTAGGTTGGGCTGTGTCTTGCATTGGCAGTGAGCTTCACCCTGATAAATCGTTTGCTTGTCTGCCTACTTTATATTACTTTTTTTTTCCAAGTGACATGTCCACCTTTATTACACAGCCTGTCTTCTTTCTCTGATGGTAGAGAGTCTTGGATTTTCTGCTGAGAAAAATTGACAAGTGATTGTTATTGGGTGCCTTGTGTATCTTTAACAGGGGCACAAAGACGGTGAGGGTGCCACGTGTGCTGATTTAGCATTCTTGGGAGGCACCTGGTTCAGTAAAGGATAAAAATAAGCAGTATATTCCCAAAGCTAGAATTACTTTTAGGCTTGGATCTGACTGAGGCAGGATTTAGCAGTACAGATTAGCAAACTGCACCCAGTGCAATATACTGTTCAATTTAGAATAATCTAGAAAATACTAGTGTTGTGTTGCAAGTCTGAAATTCAAAGGCTTCTTTATGTCACTATAATAACACTTTGTTTCAAATAGGCACTGAAACCAAATGTAAATATGTCCAGCCTCAAAAAGTGGGATTATTATGTAGAAGAGATTTTGGCTTCAGGTCCTTCCTATGATTGGACCATGGTACCTGCAAAATGCAGTGTTTCAGAAGAAAGTGACCAAACAGATGGTTCACTCTCTCAGACTAAGAGGAAAATAGTATGGCCATGTTATGATGATGTTAAAAAAATACAACCTGATGCCATCACCAGCCTTTTAAATGTAAGTACCTGTGTTACACAGAACATTAAGTTCTCTTATGCTCATGAAATTCATATTTACTTTTTATTTAAGTTATTGCCTTACAGATGTACTGTTATTAAAAGGATCATGATAGATGTCAAAACAGGTGTTTAGTAAGACTGAGTGGTTGATCTGGAGACATGGTGGTTGTTCTGGGAATCAATCAGACTTCCTGATTGATAAACATCAGATAAGCTGATGTTTTTTTGAATGGACACTTTTCCAGGAGTATGCTTTAGTTGTAGTTAATAACTACTCATGGATTCACTTGTTCACTGTCTCTTTTAAAGAATAAATAAAATTTTAGGTTGCCTTTTGTAAGAAGTGCAGGAACTGTTATTTTCATTTGACCAAATGTTCACTCTTGCTTTCTTGGCCTCTATCTACTCATTTTAAAGTAGGTGTGTGGTAAAATAACAAAGACCCAGATTTCCAGACAGATTAGAAAATAGAATCTGACACTTGTTGATTTTAATGACTGGGAGGGAGATACAAATATAAACTGAACAACTTGGCCCAAATTTCTCAAAAATGCTTTCCATGATTGCTCTTAGTTTATTCATGTTTACTAGAACCAAACTGATAAATTTAGGTTCTTCAAAATATTTTGGTACTTGAAATAGATGCTTGATTTTGGGCTTTTATTGTTTGAGCTCATTTAGGCTGCCTAGGTTTTGTTCTTTCTTCATTAGAAGATGAAAAATTATCCCATTATCATATTTGTTGTAGTTATTTATAGTGATTTAACATCTGTCTTCTCTTAAAGAGATGTTTGTTGATTATAATTAATTAACAGCCTAACATTTGGTTATCATCATAATTGATAGCACAGGAAGATGACATGGGCATTCTTCACTTCCATTGTTTCAAGCCACGTGTGTATCCAGACCCACATCACTGTGTGCAGTGTTTTATTTTGTAAACTCTTTGCAGACTTTATATTAAAGCTGGGATTATCGAGCCCAGTATTGCAATGCTTGGAAAATCAGGGTGTGCTGTGGGTCCCCAAACTCCTCTGAGTAAAAGATGATTTTTAGCAAAGTCTTAATGCATAAAGTTTCTGAATGGATGCGAGTCCTTGAAGACAGATTTGCTTTTGATAGAGAGTTAGCTTTATTCTGGCACATTCCTCAAATTTCTTTTGGTCCACTCCTTCCAATCATAATTGATCAAACACAGGAACAATTCCCAATTAAAAAATAAATTAAAAAGAATTTCTTGTAAAACTCCCCTTGACTCAAAATAAGACAGTCAGAACTTCTCAGAGCTTATAACATCCCAAATGCAAATAAAGAACAGTCTGTCAACAGGGGTCACATCAGGGATTTTCAGCAAAATACAGAGAGCTTTCATATCAGGTAACCAGAGGCCAGAAGTACATCAGGAATACAACAGTGTTCTCCTGCATTTCTTCCTGGGGTAGATGCCAAACTGTCCATATCCACAACTGTGAGAAACTGCCATATAACAGGGAAATTAGCCATATTATAGTCTAAAGATATGTAGGTCGGGTTTTATAGAGTTTAAATGTTATTTGTGAATTAGATTATAGTAATAAAAGATAGCAATGGAGAGAACATTTGGAAAACTTTGGAGAGGTTGTATAAAGGTTACAAAAATATTCTTCTAAGTTTAAAAAGCAAAGTGAACTTTCTTTTAAAACAAGTTGTTAATTTAGGGCTATTGCTGATGTAGGAGAAAGACCTCTCTTTAATCATAAATCCACTGAGAATGTGTTGGTATCCAAAAAATGTTTCAGCTGAGACCATATTTAGCACCATAAATTACTGGGGAAGATTGATTCTCACTTAGTTTATAATGATAAGCCCGAATTTGTTTGTTCTAAAGATATTTTTCAATTGAAAACTGGATAGTGCTCTTCAGGATGTAAAGCTGGAAAAGAGAAGTTATTGAGTGCCTTAATTAGGAATTTTCATGGTAGAAAGTGATGCTCTTATTCTAAGAGTGGCTCAGGTGCTGGTATTTTAAGAATTGTGAGGGAGGAACCTGTGTGCATGCACAACACACTGTGGATGCAAAGGAGGTGATCAGTGTCCAGAGTTCTGGAGCTTCTGCAGAGTTAACTCCTGTCTCTACCATTCAGATATTCCAAATGAGGTGACTTAGCAGATCTTGTGAAAGGCACAGTAATGCTAATTGCTTGTAATTGCTAATTGCAGTGGGTGTTCTTACAATTTAATTTGTTCTAACCACTCTTTTTACACATATATTCTTCTGCTCCTGTAAGCCTGGACAACAGGAGATGAACCGGAGAGATAAACGCAAGGATTTTTTTCTTTCAAGGAAATGCATCTATTCATAGTCCATTCCACATATGGAAGGGAAAAAAAAATTGACATTTTCAGTAAAATTTAAAACTGAAGGGGCAAGAGTAAATGTTAGTGATTTATTGCCATGTATTTTTTTTACATGGGATTTCTTAAAGGAGAATTTATTCCTAACTTTTCAAGTTATATACAGGAGATTGTTGGAAGTTTTTCGTGAAAGTTTTTCATTTTAAGTTCTGGAAGCACTACTCACTGTGGAGCCAAAAAAGAAGGAATGTGACCCAGTTGCTAAGTAACAAGTTTCAGTTACTTCCAGATTCTGAAGAGAAGGACTCGTACTCAGAAGTCAAGACTAGGGCAGAAAGAGAATGATTAGATTAAAACCTGACTAACTTTTAGCAATAAAGAGTTTATATCCTTTTGCAGCAATTTGAAAAGCCTTTTACTTTAAAAAGTATGTGGTAAATTGATTCACTTTTATGTCTCCCATCCAGAAGTATTTTACATTCAGCACTTTGAAAGAGAAACAAGTAATCTAGAGAAGCCTTTAGTCTGGCTCATATTCATCATTCCTTATTTTTTTACCAACCTGTGACAATACTCCCAAAAAAAATATTCTGGTTTTATTTCTTAGCAGAAAGAGAGCATATGTGACTTCCAGCTACCTTCAGTATTGAAAACTTCTCGTTTGATTCTTGCTCTTAAGCCACATTTCTTAAATTTAATTTCACTTTGGAGCTTTCTAATTTACCTTCAGCAAGAAAGAGTTTGTAGAAATATTTTATTCCTGTTACATCATCAAATGTTGGCTTTTTTATTTTCACCTAAGTGTTCAAAATCTAGTTCAGAAGTTAATTTCCTGGTCAAAATGTTTTCTTACTTTAAAAGTTTAATAATTTTCTGCCTTTCAATTAATATCAATTTCCTGAAGAATTTTTCAATCAAAAGACCAATAGAAGTTGGAGAATATTATGAAATCTACTTCCATCATTAGGTAGAGTAGAAGTAAGTAGACACTTACTTTCTCTACTTTGAAAATAACTGTCTTGGGTTTTAGTTGGCTCCTATATAGCACAAGGAGTCTCTGTCCTGTGATCACTTTTTATTCCATCATTAATTCTTAATTGAATTTGCAAAATTGAATTTTTAATTTTATTTCATTGATAATTGGATTTTCATAATAATGTAGTTGTTGAAAGTAAAAATGCAGAAAGGAAGCATGGCAAAGAATATGGACCACACATCAAAGTCTTGTCAAAGGTATCAATGAGTGTTCACAAGTAAACATAAGCTAATAAAATTGCCTCTTTTTACTTAACTTTGCACTATCTTATTAAAAGGAAATAACCCTAACTGGAGGTTATCAACATAGGTCATATTCCCAAGTTCCACAACAAGAACATGTTGTTACAGTTTGTCATCCAAATTGAATAAATCTTTCTGTTTCATTTCCTTCTTTCATTACAGCTTTGTATCACATTTTATAAACCAGGGTAAATGTTAATATTGGCAATGCGCAGTGTTCATGTCACAGCACAGAATTTGTTCTTTGTAAATATTTTTATAAAATACAGCCTGTCCTTATCAGTGTTGTGTTTCTGTTACAGCAATTGGTGTTGAAATTTGTGTGTTCAGGAGAACTGGAGGAGAATTGAAAGCCTGATGGCTCCTCTAATCTGGGACATGGCTGATGCTGTACTTGGTTCCCTTTGACTCCTGAGTCTGTGGAACTCAGTTTACAGCTCGTGTGAGAGAGGTTTTTGAACTTTACTGGGCAACACGGCCTGAAGGGTCACTGTGTGAAAACATTGACAAGAGAATGGTTGTATAAAAATGACTGCCAGGAAGTGATCAGTTAGAAATGTTTGTTCTTAAGGAAACCCTTGTTATTTGTTTCAGGAAATCGAAAGGTTGGAAAGTAAATTAAATCAGAGCCCAGAGAGGTGGCAGCTTTTGTGGGAAAGGGTCAAAATGAATCTAAAGGATGACACCAGACAAGACAATGTAAGTGGAAGAGAACTTGTCCAACAGAATAATTCCATGCCTGCTATATAGGCTACCTGGGCCACTGTCAAAATCACTGTATTTCTTGGAATAACGTACTGCTTTTGAAAAACTGAATATGTTGTTCTAACCCATGATACTGGCTTTGTATTTCTTCATGTTGAAAAATATATTTATACTTGTGCTATTTATCTAATTGCTTTTCCAGAGTAGATTAAGGCATACAGATAAAATGAGCATTTTACTAATGCACAAATATGATTTTATATATTTAAAAGATTCTAGAAGTACAAAAAGCCTCAGTTCCTGAAAGTAGCCAAAAGGACATCACAGAGTTGCAGAGATAAGTAAAGATATTTCCATGGCTAAATGGAGTGATAGCTTTTAAGTAGAGATAGGAAGTATTCGTGCTTGTGTTTCTACTTCCTGACTGTGGAAGAAGAATAGCTGACAATATAGAAACTTTCTAAGTCAAAGGCTGCCTCTTTGCTATCTGTGTGCACTAGGAATAATGTTAGATACTGCTTTTTGTGAGCTTTGCCTATAGGCTTGGCACACTGAGTTACCAGCTCAAGGCTATATCTGTAGAGTGCTGCCATTTAGATTAAGACCAAATTCAGGATCCCTCTTGTTCCAGGTTATTGAGAGTCTACTAAAATGACGTGGATCTATAAAGTAGCTCTTGGAAACAGTGGGTTTTCCTTTCCCTCCTTCCTTCCCTCTGAAATAAGGGCAATTTATTGAGTCCAAATGTCTGATTAGTTCTAGATGCTTCTGAGAAAGCAAGGGAAAACACTCTTCAACATTATGTCAATGGAATATATGAGGATCTTCTGAAATACTAATTTTTTACGCCTTGTATACCCTTCTGCTTAAAAAATGCTGGAATTGCCATCCCTCTGATTTCTTCTCTGAGGCAGCACTGACTTGTATTAGGAAGGGCTTTTTTTGGCCTCACAGTAATTCACAGCTTCCGTGTTGTACCACGAATTAGCAGCGCAGCGTTGAGACGGTCTCACAGTGCAAGACACATTGCATTACCTTTTTTCTTCTATTTTCATCTTTTCCAGCTCCGGAGACATCCTTCTGGCTCCTCAGGGATGATGTCACCTAATCTACATTCCTATCAAAAGAGGTCTTTGTTGGAAATACCTGACAGTGGGCTGGGTGAGGAGCAGAGTTCCAGCATCTGTCCCTCTAACGGAGTAGACAGAAGAACAACAACACTATACAATCATTTCACATCAAAGAATGATGAGAATAGGTAAACTGAGTAATCACAGAGTATTTGTGAACATTTTATTAGACTGGTACAAGTCTCTGCCTTAGGAAAAAATGAAATTTTCATGTGAATTCACAGAATGCTTTGTGGCTACCTTATTCTTTCTTTGTGGTTTTGATTAGATTTAGTTGTCTCAATGGGTGGGCTTCTATCTCCCAGCAGCATCTTTCAACCTTCCCTTTCATTAGATGCACAAGCAAATTGTAGCTCTACATTTCGTGCATCCAAAGTACTGAAATGGTTTTTATCAGGGTATCACAGTTATCAATAACTAAGCTATTGGTTTAAATATTACTAGTTTTGCTGCAGGGAAAGAAATGTTTGAATATATATGGAGTCATTTGGGGGATTTTATTTATCAGCAGTATTGCTATTTTGGAATCACGTGCCATCTGTATTTTCTGTGCCTTTCAGATCTTTTGAAGGTACGCTGTACAAAAGAGGAGCTTTACTAAAAGGTTGGAAACCTCGCTGGTTTGTGCTGGATGTGACAAAACACCAGGTAAAACCTTTTCAGATAATGGGCTTTTTTTATTACTGTGTTGCTCCTTTTTTATTTACTGGGTTTGTACAGGTTGATTTTACAAATAGTATTAGTAATTATTATTTTCAGATGTGATGTGTATTACGTCATTCTAAACGTCTGTGTTTGTCTTGTGTATCTTGTAGCTGGTACAGAATTTTGCATGGACAGAGGGGTTTTAGTATTTTGCTTTTTTTTTTAATATATATAGGAAAATTTTATGAATACATAAGAGCATTTTAAAAATATTTAGGAGTATTTTAGATTAGTCATAGTCATGTAAATTTAGTAGCAAACTGATTGATATATATTTCACCTAATCGTTATACAAGAAGGAGCACCAAAACCAGAGAAGATCTGTTGGTCTAAACTTTTTATCCAATTTACAATATATGCCAGAGTTATGGTAGAAATTTGTGGTCTCGTGTACTTCAGATAATGTTGTGGTCTCAGATACTTCAGATATTGAGCCAAATATTCCACACAGTTGGGATTGTAACGTCTGAGACTCTTGTATGCTTGTTTAAAAAATATTAATTTATTGTAGTGAGTACACTTAAAAATGTGTAATATAGATAAAGACAGGCATCTCTTGAAATGCCAGTTGAGTACACTTAGATCAGTGTGGTAAAATATCAAAAAATATGCTGTTTCTAAATATTACTCCTAATATATCCTATATATAGGAGAAAAGGTTCATTCTGCAGGAGGAAAAAAAAGACTTTTACTTTTTTTGTATAGCCAAATATTCTTCTGCATGTGATAAATGCAGGAGTAATACAGGTCAATCTTAGCTGGAATTCTGTTGTTTGACCCTTGCTGTGAAGGTTTGTGTTACTGTTTTGCATTGGTTTGTGGGAATTTTGGAGGGTTTGTTGTGGAGGGTCTTTTTGGAACTCGTTTCTATGTTGAAACTCAGTTTACAGAGTGATTAATATTCATATCAAAGTATCTTTACAAGGAGAAAAAAAAAAAGCAGAGACTTCATTCAACCACTGCGTGCAGTATAGGAAAATGTGAGTTTTCTATGTAGTTAATAATTACCTAAAATTACACTTGAATTTTTGCTGATCACTTTAAATTCTTGAAATACAGAGAATAAGTGTTCTATTAATGCCTTGGTGAGAAGGCTTCTGCTACAAAAACTGATGAGGAATGCTGAGTCCTAAAGACTGGGTTCTGCTTTCCTGCCTCACGTGTCCTCTGCCCAGAGCCATCCATGAACTGTTTGCTTTTCTGCTCTGGAACTCTGGTGACGAGATACTCTTCCCCCATCTTTGCAGCTAATAATAATATTTGTGCCTCCCACCCTTATCACTCCATGCCCAAAGGCTGTATCCAGGAAAAAGGAGGAAAAATGAGAGGTCCATCTAAATAGCATGTTTGGATTTTTTTTCCCCTTGTGGTGCAGCTGCGATACTACGACTCCGGTGAGGATACGAGCTGTAAGGGACACATAGACCTTGCAGAAGTAGAAACTGTGATTCCTGCTTCTCCAACAATTGGAGCCCCAAAACATGCCAGTGAAAAGGCATTTTTTGATGTAAGTATATCTGGTCTTTACTTGGTCTTTATGGAAACTGTTTTTCCTTGGTGTGTCTAACCTACTGCTTTCAGTCCTGCTGGAAGGTGTGAGCCAGGAGGGAGCTGTCATGCCATCTCAAAACAAAAATTTTTTATGTAGCTGGCATCACCCTCGACAGCAATAGTTAAAAATGTTACATTCAGACCCAATTAGCACATTGAGTGTTACAGTTTAAAGTTTGCAAGTGTTCTCTTCCCTGTATTGATATCTTTGTGTTCTTATTTTTCCTTTGCAGTTGAAGACAAATAAGCGTGTGTATAATTTTTGTGCCCAAGATGCACAGAGTGCTCAACAATGGATGGACAGGATCCAGAGTTGCATTTCAGATGCCTAGAAAGGAGAAACGTTCCATGGTGAAGTGACATTTAAAGCACCTCTTCCTGGAAGAAACTTAAGTTCTGGAATGTTTCTGACAGACAACCTGCCTTCCTTGCATTTCAGCCATAAAAGTTCATAATAAGTTCTTCTCTGTTTAATAATTATAACCACTGTAACTGCTATTTTTTTTCTGCAGGGAGGACTTGGAAAAATAATAATCCTTTTTTCCTGAATTTCCTCTTTCTTCAGTACAATTCCTAGCTATAAAAGTGGGCTGTATTTGCACTATCATCTAATCCTGGTTTTCTTCTTTCAGAGCTCTTCTGTTAGGAAACCTGTCCAAAGGAAAGTGTAGAAATTTTCCCTTCAACAAGAAGTGTATTTCCACTTTATTTAGATTTTTAAGCAGAATCTTCTTATTTCCAAGCTAGTCAAGAGGGAACATGTCTACAATTCCTAAAAACAGTCAGATAAATGAAGCTTGTGAGTCCAGTGACATATACACCAGGTTGCCAATGTTTATAGACAGTTGCTATTTTTAAAGACCAAAAAGTGAAATTCCCTGATGCCAGACTTTCAAGTGTCTTCTCGGTGTGCAGGTCATTCTCTAATCTTGTGCTCTGCTGAGTGCTTCTGCAATGTTGTTACGGGATTTGGAATTCTAGGGATTACCTGAAGACCATAGCACTTTTATTTTAGGTTCTGTTTGCCATTACAATGGGAAAACGAAAGGAAAATGGCCGGCACTATCCGGGAGAAATGGAAAACAACAAACTAGGAATTCAGTAGAGGAGCGATCTCTTGTGTGTGAGTTGTATATGTTAATTTATATGCTGTTCTGCTCACTGTAAAATAAAAAATAACGAACATGATAATGCACTAAACAATGAAGCAAGCACTTGCACTGAAATCTTTACAATGCAGACATTTTGGAGGACAGAGGTAAGTTATTTATAGCAGAACAAAACTAGCTAGTTAACAACATTTACAGATATTAAATATGTACATAATCAAGTTTGAGGTGTCGTGATTTGATACTTTTTAAACATTTTTTTGCACATTAATTGGAAGACTGTTTATAGATTTTTACTTTTGATGAAACTGTGTTTGTTCTGCTTAAAATCCTGGCAAAACATTTTTAATAGCCCCAAATTAATAGAAATTTTACAGTCCACGAATAGTGAGGACTTTGAGTAGAATATGTAGGTAATTAAGCCATTGTTTTTACTTTGAAATGTTAATATGTTAAATAGCACACTAATATTGCAACAGGTCTGTATATATAATTCACTATTTTCTCATTTTTCCAGACGTTCTGCTTGTAATTTAATGTCAGCCTAACCAAACTGACTATACTTACAAGATTTTTCAGTTATTAAATTTTGTGGGTTTTTTTATAACTAATGTATTTTGTCAGAAAGGAACATAGATTTCTCACCACACACAATAGGAAATGCAGCTGTTTTTAATGCATTTGCAATTTCAAAACAAAAATATGAAGGATTTTTCTAGCATTTTTCAATTGACAAATTTCCACCTGTGACAATGGTGTTTGCACATTTGTATTTTTCTTTGTATATTAAGTACTTTTATATGTACTTTGTAAAATACTGATCCTGTTCTTAGGTTATATGAAGATATACATACCACTGCTCATTTTGTAACTAGTTAATTTTAACTCTTGTATGTTATGTGATATATGTATGCTAACCATCTTGTAATAAATACACTTCTTAAGGAAAAGTAAAACCTTTCCTTTTACTGTAAAAGAGAAAAAAGCAAGATCCACGTGTTGAAATATTCCACAGGCACGAGACAAATCCTTATTTACTCTGTATTAAGAATAGTGGGTGTATTAAAAACTATGTGGTTCTTGTATACTTGTAAATATTCTTACATAAAAGTTGCACTTGAGCATCGTTAACTCAAACACTTGTCAACAGTAACACTGAAGAAATCAGAATTTAAAGCAAAATTATCATTCTAACAAGTCTCAATGTATAGCCTTTACTGAAAGGCTAAATACGTACAATGTTCATACTAAGTCATTGAATAATGAGGTTAAATATATATTTTTTAAAAATTCTATATGGTATCACAACATAAGTCAACTGCCTACTTTCACGCTGAGACGTTTCTCACTCATATCACCTTAGGCAAAAATGATCTCGTTCATAAGAAATGAAATACAAAAAAAAAAAAGAATGGCAAGGTCTTACTTGAGAATGTGCATCTAAATGGAATTCCTGAGTGTCGTGTGGGATAGCAGAGTTCAAACGGAAAGGGAACGTGTGATGGAGGTAGGGGATCTGTGACAGTTCTTGGATGCTGTGGTTCTTAGATGATATGGTTTGCATATTGAGCTTGGCATGGATGCTAATGTTGCCTTAAGTGTTGATCTCAGTTTTTAGTGTCTGTATTGATGGAAAATGGACTTGAGCAACTTAACTTAAAAATACCCAAATAAAAGCTGAAATGAGACGTGATAATTGTGGTGTCTGTGTAAGGAATGTACAAGGGAATGGTAGAAACAGGCTCTTGGTGTGAAGGCACAAAACTTGCAGTGTCCCTGAGGGTCTCTCCTATGCAAAATGGAAGATTCAGAGACTTAGAGGAAATGTGGAGAAGTCAGCATATCCTAAGATAAAAGGTTTGCCAGTGTGTTTGAGTTGTGGCAGCAGCAAGAGAGAATTAGGAACCGAGAATTTACTGGGGAAAAATTTTCTAGAAAAAGAAACCCATCCTGGGGTTCAGGATGAGGCAAATGTGCTCCCTCTGGTGTGTCACATCACTGTGCCCGTACTGCGTATCAGAACATTCCCACTGTGGAAAAGAGAATTACAGCAGGTCTTACATAAGGGAGGGCGATTGTTTGTCCTTCTCTGTGTTCAGTAACAAAACATCCACGTAGTAGGTGATGGAATGAAGCGAGTTTAAGCTTTGAAGAGTTCTTACTGGGATATTAGTGATTTCTCTTTCCCATCAAACAAGTGTTTTCTATAAAAACCCTTACTTTTGATGGGACCTTAGAATTCCTACACTAAAAAATAAAATACTTAGCATGCCACACGTGTGGGTCACTGGTTATGTAATGATACACAAACAGCTAACAGACCCAAGAACAAATGTTCAAAATTTTGTGTCACATCCCACACACATTATTTGTATCTGATACTTGGTGAATTTCAGACATAACAAGAATGTAGTGATTTTATCCAAATACTGTCATTTTGCCTTTTCATCCTGTAATATTCTTGGAGTATGTCTAAGTGGCTCCACCACATTTCTCATTTTTCGTATTTGTGATCATCCAAATATTTTGTCTGTTCATGATTATCCTGTGGTTGCTTTGGGGAGTCAGAAAACTGAAATTAATCTGCCCATTCCCCAGTTATGCTGAAGTTCATGCTGAGTATCACTGTCGCACCTACTTTCTGGGGTTTTGTCTGTATTTCATCAGTTTCTTCCCCAGTTTTGGCTACTGTGCAAGCCAAGGGCAGTGTTAGCCTCCACATTCTCATTTAGGAAATTTTCATCTTTGAGTTTTTTCACATCCAACTTTTTCTTAATTGACTATCAAATAACGATGATGCTTCAATGAAGTTCATTATTGTTTCCTTTCTTCACTTACTAGTTAACATCCAGTGGGAAATTACATTTTGTCCAGTCTCAGGTTGCTTCATATAGTTCAAGAATTCTTCCTTTCCCTTCAAATTTTGCTTAGGTGTCAGGATTTGCATACTTATGAATAGGAAATATTGTCTGATTTTGGCAGTTTTGCTGCTTTTCCATTGTCTGCTCTTTGGTAACGATGTTTTGTTTAAGTGTCTTCTAGGAGATGCATGGAGAGCCAGTACTTCTATCTGTAAAACAGGCAATAGTAGAAGATGTAAATAGGCCAAAAGGACCACAGTTCTGTGCTGGAAGGAGACAGGAAGGTAGCAGTTTTTTCAGGTATGAAACAGTGCTCCTTCCTGCCCCTCATACTCACCTGGAAGAACCTGAGGCATAGCCTTGGTTGACTTCAAGGTTTATTTATTGATGCCTTGTTTATCAGTGTATATTGAGCAAATAGGAGTGAATACTTCGTTGTTCAATGAATTTCTCTCACTGTTCAACTCAGGATTCTTGTATTTCAAGCCTGTCACCAAACAGGAGCTCTAAAACTTGGTGGTGTCCATTTGTGTTAAAAGTCTCTATTAATTGTCCAAGATTTATACTGGGTACAACATCCCTGTTCACATCAAGACCTCCAGTAAGTTCAAAATTATAACTTCATAAAATTGTGTATAATTATGAATGAAGCTCAATATAGTGAGCTATAGTGCAGGTAAAATCACTCTCAAGTTTGAATAACTGCACAGGTTTTGCATATGTTGCATTGGATTTGTGCCATCACGAGAGTTAAAACTTTTATTTCTGCTGTGCAGGCATTATCCCTTACATTAAATACTTTAATGCAGTACTTGAAGCAAGTGCTTGCACTGACTTTTCAATCACAAATACTGCTTAGCATAAGGCATTCAAATCTTTGTAGCATTTCATGCAGCCAAATTATTTAGGATTACAGCTTCTGGGAAAAAGATTATTGGCAAGTTAGTGCTGGAATTGCCATTGATTTTTTGATGAAATTGGGCAGCCTGTTTTGCTGAGATGCCTGTAAGATACTTTTTTATATCCTTTTTAAATTTTCAAAGAGCTCTCATTTTCAATGCCTCCGGAATTAATATAATTCACATATTTGCTTTACAGCTAAATGAAATTAAGTTCAAAAATCTCTTCAGCTTTTCTTACTTAAAACAACTAGTTATCTTCATCTTTAGAACTGTTTTCTGACTAAAAACAGTCAAAATTTCAGTAAAAGTTAACTTGGTTTCTTCCATTTCAGGCTCCTGACTGAAAGGAAAGCTTGCATGCAGTCTCTCTTTCTTGTATGAGTATGTAGCAATGCCTGAAAAGCTGGAAAATATCCCATCAAGTGATAATGAACCAGAGCCAGGAATAAATTGAAGAGCTGGTTTTGGTATGTGGGATCATGTCATTGACCACTGTGTGTGTGATGTATATTAGCGGTGTCAGGACAGGCTATAGGTCTTCTTGCAATCTCAGAAAGTATCATTCTGTTCCTATGACAGTCAGACATCTGGTTCTAACCCTGAAATATCTGAATTTTGTTTGTTCTTCTTTCTGCATTTGCAAGCTTCTGTGGGCTTTGTCTTTTTAGTGCCACAAATTTCTGGAGAGAAATTAATTTTTCAGATAAACTGATTTTATCAATTATTATTTCAGTTGTTAAAACCACACAGCTGAGCACACAGTGGCATATGTGACAAGTTTCTCAGCCTGGGAACTAAAACCAAACATGTAGCTGCTTCCTGTGATACTGAATGTGTTTTAGATCAGGCTACTGCACACAGAATTTTGTCATGCAAGCACGTTTTCCTTTTTTGCTATCAAAACTAAATGTTGCTGTCAATAAGGTCATGTATACCTTAGCAACTTGCTATGAACTACCACTAAATTCTTTTACCTGTTGTCTGAAAGGATTCAATTTAAAAATATTTCTCCCCTGGCCTAGGTCATTGCATGCATGTTGTCTTATGTGTTCAGGTATCTCCTGGAAACACAGTTCTCTGCAACTTTACCACTTTTTCTGTTTTCAGACCTGCTCCCCATTTCACAGTGAAACATTATGCATATTTAAGTTGTTTTAAATTAAATTCATATAGTACTTGAGATAAGGACAGCTTTCATAATGCTATCTCAAGAAAACGTGATAACTTTATTTGAAAAATATGTGTGCGCGACCCAAACAGAGGTGCTTCAGTTTATATTGGGATTCCAGCCCAGTCTGTTAATTTTCATTATCAGAGTTACACGAGAGTGTGGTGAGTCCTCCAGTGACACTTAAAATTACAAGTGACTGTATTACTGCTCTCACTGGTGTATGTTAGAAATTAGGATTTTAGATTAACCTCTTCTCACCACGACAGGATGAACAGGATGAAAAAAGTAGAGAAGGGCAGGGGAAAAGCAAGCCCTGGCTGGTTATTGGTGCCTGACACAGCAATGAGTTGGTGCCAGTGTAAAGCAGAGATCAAAGCAGCAGATGTAACAGTGCACGTTCATCTGTCAGACAGAGGATCAGAGAACTGGACAGGAAAAAGGCAGCATCTGTGGCAGACTGGAGTGTAGGAAAGCTCACAGTGCAAATGGGAAGAACTGCAGGTAAGCAGGCCCTGGAAGTGGATCCCATACCCCGCACCTCCAGCAGCGAAGGAAGGCTTCCCATCTCCTTTGCCTTACTCTGGACAGTTGCATTATCAGTTCACCAAAATCTCCCTCCATACTTGTCTCACTCCCTATTTTGTGTTTTTGACCTTTACTTGTCTGATCATGTCTAAATTTAGATGAGAAATTTTTGAGAAGCAAAGATGACCCCTGTTAACTTGTTCCCTGGAGGTGCCTGGAATACTTGCAGGTGCTGTGATATACTGAAAGCCAAGAGGGGAAAAGTCTTTGTTTTTCCAAGTGCTCTGAAACGAGTGGCTAATTCAAGTTGCACGTCTATATTTCGGAATTTTGGGAAGTTGGGAAATAGGATTGGTGACTGAGTCTGGTCTGCTGTAAGGGATAAAACTGGATCTGAGCCTGGATTTCAGACACCCTCAGCATTTGACATGTGATTATCGCTCTTTGGAATTAGATTTAGCAGCACTGGGGAAAGAGGTTAACGTGAAGCCAACATCAAGTATGCTGAACTCTGGTCTTTGGAAATACCATTGCTAATATTGCTATCAGTGTATTTCCAGTAGAACATCACAGCTTTGTTTATCAAGCGCCGACTTGGCCAAATTATTATCAGCTGCTGGAGATGGGTACAAAGGATGCACTGTCAAGTCTCTACTTGAATTTCCAAATTTGGGCCATTCTTTCCATGATGTGACATACTTATCTGTTAAATGGATATTCTCAAAAGTGGAGTAACTAACAATATAGGATTTTATCCATGCAGTAGATGTATTTGCCTTTTGTTTGTTGCTTTAACCAGAACAATTTGGTTGTAAATTTTCTTGGGCTTTCTTCAGTGTAGCTGAGCATGAGCTACTCTCAGAGACAGCACAGAAGGACCAGTGGGCTGACCAAAAATTGCTACCACACTGCTGTGTCCTATTACTAATTACTGCTAATATTATTTTAAGATGCTATGTAATTAATATTGTAATTTCCCATAGGACAGAATTCCAAGCAGCTTGAAACACAAACAGCACACCTAAAACAAAATCTCCCTTGCGACATATACTGAACGGTTTTCAAACAGAAACCACGTAGCAAACGTTCCTGTTCCATTTCATCTGCATAGGGAAGAAACAAAACACCTGATATGGCAGTAAAAGTGGGCTCAGATATCAGTCATTGGTGCTCATAAATACTTGAGGAAAGAAATGCTACTTAGAACTGCTACCTTTGCTCCTCTTAAAGGTACTTGGTAGGTAACAGAACCACTTAATTTTTGGACTGCTAATACAGTTAAACCTGAGCTTCTGCTGCATTAAGTGAAGCTGTTCTATTTAAAGACACTAGCACAGTGACACTGTGCTCTAGTCACTTTAACAAGAAATAGTCATACAGCCCTTGAAAAAGATGACAGTTAAAACAATATGCAGGATTTCCTCCAAATTCAGAAATGAACACTATCAACCTCTGGTTTGTGAGGCTTGAAGAGAATGGGAGAGGAGAGAGAAACCTGCAGTCCTTTTTTGAGAACAACCATGGATAGTAGTTACAAAGGGAGAGATGTACTTAGCAAACAAACCCTCATAGCAGCCAACATCTGAATTAGTCACTGGTGGATTAAGAAAATAAACGCTAATGTGGTACAAAATACTTTTCTCTTAAATTGTGAGTGCTATCCTGCATTTCTGTATAAAATGTAAAGTCCAGGCCTTTTTGAGAGAGCATTTACAAATATAACATATGCATAATAAGAAAAGTACAGAGTAGATCCTGAAAGTGTTAGCCCTTGCCTTGTTAGACAAGGTTGCATTGAATGAGGAGGAGAGGGGCAGAGGAGTGAGGTGACCTGGAGTGGGCAGGGCAGCAGCCAGGCAAATGGAGAAAATGGGAAATTGTTCTTCCCATACAGAACATGAAAAAGGCTGCCATATTGCTTGTAATTGCACAGGCTGGCAGAGAGCCTAGGAGAATGTAAGACTGAAAATCTCAAACCTGGGATGGACAGAAATTGCAAACTGTGTTTTTATCTGGGGTCAATGTATTTGAATTATGTTGCAGGAGCATGGCAACCTTTCCTTCTGAAGGAAAAGATTGAAAACAAAATCAGGGGTAGAAAAATGTGTGATTTGCATTAATTTTACCACTTTAGGATATGTTATTTAAATGAATACTTTGTTACTCTGAATGGAAAAGGAGGATTGACATGAGAACCAGATTGTTGATGTCTTTGCCGGAAGCACGTTCTGGATGGATGAAAAGACAGGAATGAAATGGCAGAAGCCATGATGTTGCCAGAGCTCTAAATGGGATTCTGCCAAAGGAGGTTCCAAGAGGTAAGTGTGGGGCGTAAGGAGTTTGGGGGGAAGTGCTGGAAGTTTTGATAGATGGTGTTACTCCAGGAATTACTGTCCTCTAGAAACTGCTAAAATATGAAAGGCTTTTGAACAGTAATAACTCGGTTTGCAGCAGTCTTTGATCATGTTGTTTTGGGAATATGGTGTTGCTCTGCCTGAGGGTATGTTCTGCTCTGGATGGTTTGTCTGCAGCCTGCTTAGGGAAGATATTCACAGATCTTTCCTATATTAAAGGACCTATATCTGGAATGAGGAATTTCCTGGTGATCTTTCTGTGTGCCATTTAGCGTGTCACCTTCAGCCTGCTTCACAGGGAGCTCTGAAGTGTGTGGGGTGCGACTGAAATGCTGTGATCCAAGTGGTGAACTCGGCCCTGAGAAGGGAAGTTTTTGCATCTTATTGAAACAATTGTCCTAAGACCAGCTGTAGGACTCAGTGGAGTGTTTGGGATGTGTTGCACTGGTTGCTCACAGTACATTTCATGCAGAGTTGTTAAAGAAGCATGTGGATACTGCATCCTGCTGGAGCTGGTCTCTGTCAACTCTGAGGTAGATTCAGAGGTGTTTTTGCTTCCCTTTAAGTGGTAACACCTAGAGCTTTGCCAAGTCCTAGCAAAAACTGCTAACATGCTATAGAAATAGAAACAAGCCAAAAGGTGGCTGCAGCTGTTGTTTACTACATTATTACACAGTTTGGTTCCATATGTGCCTCTGTGGAGAAGAAGTGCTTCAGAATAAGCAAATAAAAATTAAACAAATCAGAGAAAATAAGTGAAGCTAACCCACCTTCAGCATCTAATTGCATCTAACATTACAACAGAGCCTTTCTGTGTCCAATCCCAACTTCCCAAAGGATTTAGTGTAGATCAGAAATACCGCTGAGCCTAATCATGTCAGTGGAATTCCTCCACATTAAAATAAAATAGCAAATCTGCACATATGCTGAACGTGTTGAAGTTGTGTAGAATAAAAGACAGTTTGGACATTCTGTTAATGTGATGGAGAATATTTTGATGTTGTAATTTGCTTTAAAAGCATGTGTAAATAATTGCTGCGTGAGGCACTGAAGTCAGACTGACTGTTCACAGATGCAAACATTTCCGTCTTCCAACCAGGGATTCTTGGTCCTTTTTGCATTACAGCGTGTTAGAAAGCACTGGTAGGTACTCAGCTTTTTCCTCTTGTTAACTATGCCTTATGTTCTGCTATCTCAGAAAAGGTTTTTTTTTTAAATTCTGCTACCACGATGAACAACAAGAAATCTGTGCTCAGAGGAAGAGATAAGCAATTCCTCTATTCTGATCCAGGGCGTTGTGTATTTGCATACTTTGCATTTTGTGCATTACACATGCCATTGATGTGTCTGACATGCCAGTTGGGGCAGAACCTTTGTATGATGTTGCCCATCCAAACAGCTCGTGCTAGAAACCATGATATGACTTAGTGCCTGGCAAACTGGAGAAGTTACCTCTAAGCTGCAGGTAAATTCCATTCAGATGGGTGGTTTAGGAGGCGTGGAATAGGATGGAAACTGCAGTTAGCCCTCTTTGTCTGTGCAATAGGATGGATACATCATCTTAGAACACTTTTTAAAGATCCCTCAGCTACTGTGTTTTATTGGCTGTAACAGTAACTTTAGATAAGCCAACCCTCTTAAAATGAGATGGATCTTTATTTGCTTTACTGCAGCATTTTTGGAGGTATCTAAGTCTCAGAAGGGATCAATTGCTCTGCTCTTAAGTGATATTGTAGCCAATAGAGCATTTCTCTGTGATTACATGAATATAAACAGCATATATTGGATACCGCAGCACTTAGGTTGACTTATAACTAACTTCCTGTGTAGTATTGTCAACGATAATATTTGGAGCTCTGCATTTTCTTGGCACATTGTTTGACAGGCCTGTTTCTTTGCTGTCATAGGTAGCAAAATTCAGGAAAACATGCAGCTGAACAGTTGTCATATATGTGGGACCAAGAAAAGCGCTATTCTTAGTTCCTTTGGTTTTTAACTGTTATTCCAGAAATCTTTTTCAGGGGGTGAAATTATGGCCTGCTTAACTATTATTTGGCAAAGCTTACCCTGACTTCAGCAAAGCAGAGGTTCCATCCCTCATGAAGGTTATCATATCTGTTAAAGTGAGTTTGAGCTCTGGCCACATGGAGACCAGTATTTGCTGTTATTATTAAAGTTGCTTTTCTTTCAGCAGCGTTCTTTGGAACCATGTTTCTGTCCTCTCTGGATTTACCATCATAATTTCCAAAATACTGTGTTTTGGAAAAAGAACAAAAATAATACATGTTAATGACCATGGGATGATGGGAAACTTCAGATGGGTTTGGAAGTGACACCATAAATTGCTTTTAATTCTGTGGATTTAAGATTTCACAAAAGAAATTATGAGATTGGGTTTGTTACAAGCAGTAATCAAGACGAATATATGATGCAGGAATGATTTTTTGTAGAGTCAGCTGGTTGGATTGTAGCTCTTCAGTAATGCAGCAACTATAGAAACTGGTTAGAGCTTCATACACAGTGTGTTCTGGTCATCTGTAAAACACATGCAAAGCTTTCATGTCAAAGCATTCAGCAGTCAGAGTGCACAGCCCAAGGAGAGAGCCTTCTCAGGCTGGTTATGTTTGCTGTGTTAAATGGAACTCATCCTTCAACACTCCTTTATAGAGACAAAGCTCCAAATAAACTGGTGTAGAGCCATAATTTATAGTATTGGCTACAAAATGTCTCCTGTTTCTCTCTGGGACTATTTATAAGTAAAGCATGTATTCCTAGCTGTCGGGTCAATGTCTTACAGTATGAGGAATATAACATTCATTACTGTGTATAATGAGCAATGGCCCCTGGATCAGCAGAGCCCTGAAACTGCATGCAGACCTCTAATTCTTCCTCTTCCTTTCTTTCTCTAGCGGAATGTGAGTGCACAGACACTTGAAGGAGACATCCAGTGCTGCTGACTTCCTAGAAAAAGCACCACAGTGTTAGTTTTGCTCTCAGTGTCACTGGGCACTTTAGCATGGACAGCTCCAGCATTGGAAAATGGAGGCTGGCCCAGTGCACAGGACAGGAACCTGTTCCTGCCGTGAAGTGCAGGGCAGCTCTTTGGTTCTAGTACAGCCCCTAGATTGAGCACAATTATTTACAGCTAAAGAGAAACTTCGGCAGGGCTGTTTGCTCTCCATGCTGAGATATCCACCTGGACAAGTAACTCAACTCAGGGACAGTTCCTTGTGTCGTGATGCAATGCAGGGCCAAACTTGATGCATCCCTCCTGTGAAGTTAGAGACCAGCTGAGCACTTTGAATCCAGAAAATTCTTTAAAAGTGCAGGGAAGCTCAGATCTGTTGTTCTGGTTCAACCCAAAATTTAGTGAAGTCATGTGATGTAACTTACACTGTTTCATGGCGAAGAAATTCAGCACTGCACATTCTCTGAAGCAAGTTGGTGTTTACATAAGTTTGGAGGGCTGTGCCATGTGACGTAGGTCCTGTTCCAGCTTGGTTGCCAACACGGTTTGCCAGCGATGTTTTTACTGTGGGAGCAAGACACGCAATACTTTCAGACTCAATCTTGCCAGTATTTCTTTACCCCAGAGCCTTCAGATGGAGATTTTTCATGTGGTTTGCATTGAAAAATTATTTACATTGCATTTCATATGGTTTGCAATGCATGTCCTGCATTGCTCTCTATGTAGATGTGGCTTTGTATTGGTCAGTCCCGGGTTCCATGAAAGTTTTCTGGACTATTGTTGCAGTGTGTCACAGATAAAATTGCTTTGTCAAGACACCACAAAAATGCTTCTGTGTCTTTGGCATCTGTACTCTGCATGCTGGAACCATTTATTTAATTTACATTTTTTTCCTCTTGAATATCCACTATTTAGAATGTAGAAAAGGTAGCACATCTTCCTTTTAATTCTGGTTTTGATAAAGTTAGAAACATTCCTTCTGAAGGGTCTGTGGCTCTGGTCATTGGAAGGAATTCTGGAATGGTTTGGGTTGGGAGGGACCTTAAAGATCATCCAGCTCCATCCTCTACGATAGACAGGGACACCTTCCACAAAACCAGGTTGCTTAAAGCCCCATCCAAGCTGGTCTTAGATGCTTCCAGGAAAGGGCCATCCGCAGCTTCTCTGGGCAACCTGTGCCAGTGCCTCACCACCCTCACAGGAAAGAATTTCTTCCTAATATCTAATTTAACCCTGCCCTCCTTCAGTTTGAAGCCATTCCCCCTGGTCCTGTCACCACGTGCACTTGTCAAAAGTCCCTCCCCAGCTCTCTTGTAGTCCCTTTAGGCACTGGAAGGTGCTGGAAGGTCTCCCCAGAACCTTCTCTTCTCCAAGGCTGAACAACCCCAACTCTCAGCCTTGGTATTTCTTTCATTTTTCCAAAGACACACATTCAGAGACACATGAGGTCAGCTTCACAATTTAAAACAAAACCAAAGCATGGACACATAGCGGAGTAATAGTGTTGGACTTCAAAGAATGTTCTCAAGCCTACACGACCTCAAGCTGAACATGAAGTATTTGTGTATTTAACTCATGGAGAATGGAGCTAGTCCTGGAAGTGGTAACTGAAACCACTGTTTTGTAGTGGGACAAATAAAAGGTCTTGTGAATCAAGAAGCAGAAACAGCAGAGAATTGTACTTGAGTGTCCTTTGCTTTTTGCCTTAGCAGTCAGTTTATCTCAGGACCCAACCACATCTGTATCCCACCATCAGATTTGAGAAAGCTGAGACAAAGCAATGGATGCTGTGAGGAGCATGACTTGAAGGCCTGCAACTGTTCATGGATGCAGAGAAATCTCAAGAGAGAGCATTCTAAGCCTACTGCCTGGCAATAAGGGCAAATACACTGTTTTCCTGCCTTTTCCATAACAAAATACTGTTGTTGGTAATACCAGAGAGCATTTCCAATCTCTAATGCCCTACAAAATTATGCACCAGGGTCAGGCTTTCAGTCTTGCAATGTGATAGTTTACTCCTACATTTTTTTCTTAGTTATCCAGATGTTCTACTTATTCTGATTATCCCGCATTTCTCATCTTGTTGTCATTATCTAGGGAAGCTCTTGGCTTGACTAAAGCAAAAACTTACACTCTCTGTAGTTTTTCTGGGTGGGCATTTCCAAAGTTTTAGCATATTTCAAAATTATTTATGTACCCTTGTTGTAGATCTTCTAGTCCTTTGTGCAGTAAAACCAAGAGGTCAGACAATGTAGTATATTTTTCACATGTAGCTCTGTGCACAGTTTTCTTTTTGTGTGCTGTAGTTTAAAATACAGAGGAGATCTCTTAATTTACAATGAAGTTGACTGTCACTTTGGGTTTGTGATTCTTTTTCTTTTTGAGACTTCTTTTCCCTCCTTAATATGGAACAACTTCTGGACTGCAAACATGACCTTAAGCATTATAGGAGATGAATGCTTGGATGAGAGGGGTTTGGGTGTAATTTTTGCTTGTTTTCATTGATGTGGGTTTTTTTTAGTCTTTAGGAATCTTATTAGAGAGGCACTCTTGACCTAAACATTCCTTTTGCTGTTAATAATATCTCTGCTATAGAGCACTTATGAAAGTGCTGCAATATTTGGTTTGCAACCAAACTCCTACTCTTTGGAAGATGAGCATTTTATTTAAATACTGATGGAAGTTTTTGTTTTATTACCCTGTCCTTGAGTGCAACAAACAGTGTTTAGATGGAAAGTCAAAAGCAGAAGGTTTGAGAGGTTAATTTTATTAATATCTTCCTAAATGAATCCCAGGACTATAGAGAATGTTTCTTAAGGCTTTTGAAAGAATTTCTAGGTATGACTTCAGATTGTTAGACAATATCCTACAGAAACTTTTGCAAAATATTCAAATACAATATAACTTTCATAGTGAGTGAAATTCACTGCATACTATTCAATAGAAACAACTAATCCTAAATTCTACTTCTGTCATTCCTAAAAAAAATAGGTTTTATGAGGACTCAAATCAATTCCTATTTAACTTGCTCAATTTTCTCAGATATCTTATTCCAGATGACAACTATTTGTTTTTATGCCAAACCTTGAGGTATCTGTAAGACTGCATTCCAACATGTCAATGCTATTGTACATCAAATTTGGGAAGGGGGAAGGGAGGGAGAGAGGGACAGAGGGACTGTATGATCCTAGTTTGTTTTTGAAGGACTTCACACACGTCACCTTTGGTAATAAATTGAGTTTAGCTCTCACTGATATTACTAAATAATTCTGTTCTAACCTTGTCTAGACCTGTGAGGGTTTTTTTCTCCCCAGTCCATCCCCCACCCCCAAAGACTAAATGTATTTTTATACTGGGTATGGATATTTATGCTTCAGCAGTGCCTTGTGAAATCTTCCACAGTGTGGTTTATTCAGGAGCAGACCATCTGAGCCTAATTCAGTTTCTTGTTTTCAATTTGTTCAGGAGCTATTATAAACTCTTCAGTGTGGAAATAGTCATTGGCTTTTGCAGCGTTCTAACCTTGTCCTCTTTTTTCCTCTTTTAGTAACCTCATTTAATGAACAATTTTGCTTGCTGGGATATGTGATTAGCTGTAGCTTCCTTTCTCCAGTGCTTATCTATCCCAAGTCCCTTCGTGTTCATGACAGAGACAATCTTCTTCCAGAGCCTCTACCTGCAGCCCAGCTTCCTCTCTCAGTTCTGTGGGCAGCTGGCACCCACTCTGCCCAAAAGCAGGAAGGACAGGAGCACAGCCATGGTCCACTTCCTTTCCACTAATTTTGGGACTCCATGACCCTGGTGGGTCCCTTCCAACTAGGCATATTCTGTGACAGCAAGGCAGCCTTTAAGTTTCAATCACTCTGCATATGCTCCTGTTTTTATGTAGCTTTGTATGGCTCCTTCCTGTAATGGTCAGCCAGAACTAGCAAAACCTTAAGATGTACCATCTCTCATAAGAGCTTAGCAGAGTAATCCAGGAAGTTACAAAGCTGTTCCTCACAATACTTAACAACTTTAACTGGGCCTCCTCAAGTGTTACTTCTCTTAGAAGGCTACTAAGCAATAAATAAGGATGTCAAATTAATCAGGTTGGTACTGGACTACCCAGGCATGTGGAAAGTCTTCAGGTACTGTCTTGGTTGGTTTTGATCAGTGCACAGCTCCATCCTGATCTCCTGAGCCATTTGTGCTCCTGTCCTCAGCTGCACCACTCATTTGGGGCTCACTTGTACCTTTTTGTCTGTACAGGACTGACCTTGTGAGCTGGTGCCAGCTTTACACTGTGTATGTAATACCTTCTAAAAAAACTTACCCAAAATAGCGTGGTGGTTTTCAGGAACATTTGCTGCTACAATCTGAAATGCAGCTACAGTACAGAGTTTGCTTCTGGTTTTATTCTGATATCTTTCTTCAAGGGTAAACCTCAGATATCATCCTGTGCTTTACTGAGCATAAACACCTTTACCATACCAGCACAGGGAAGGGCTGCTCCAATTTATTTATACTTTGATAATGGATTTGGAATTGTTTTTAGCTCTCCACAGGGCCCTAATTGTAAGAATAGATGCAAATGCAAATGTTCTCATTCAAAACAGCAGTAAATATGTTTTTAACTTGTTAACTCAAGTGGAACTTAATTAGGGTAGACATGTATTTACTGCTGTCCTGTACTGAGGTCAGTGAGACCTGGCACTGTCGAGGTTCGTTTTTGATTTTGTTGCTCCAAAATGATTTATATAAGTGAAAGAAAAGCTTGTTTTTGTCTGGAGTCCTCAGCCTCTCAATGCTCCATGATTAGTATCTTGGGAGCATAGTTTTCAGTACATTCTACAGTATTTAGTTATAAATCTCTGTCCTTGTACACATCTTCAAACTAGCCTGATAGGTAAAACCTTCTGCTCTTGCATACCTCCTCTGTTCAAGAGAGGTTGCCACTGCTCTTAATTGATTGCATTCA
Source organism: Atrichornis clamosus (assembly GCA_013400975.1). Classification (NCBI taxonomy): domain Eukaryota; kingdom Metazoa; phylum Chordata; class Aves; order Passeriformes; family Menuridae; genus Atrichornis; species Atrichornis clamosus. The sequence goes on along the minus strand of WBMZ01008528.1, from coordinate 76,298 downwards.
AGTGAATGTTAGAAATGTGCCCCAGATGGATCCAAGGTTTGTCAATGTTCAGGAATACTCCTGAACACATCTGGGAATTCACAGGGAAGAATCTGTGAAGTTCAAATTCAGACCCAAATGTTTGGAAAGAACAGGCACCAGTTGAAAGCCCTGTAATAAATACTGGGGAGGCACAGATATGAAGTGGGAGCCTCATAGAGTTCACTGTTAAAGGCGTTGGTTGTTCACGAGGCTGCATCAATATGTAGGAATCCCACCTCGATCCATGAAACAGAACATTTGCTTTCAGGAAAGGAAGCCTGTGAGGGGAAAGCAGAGTCTGGCTGTGCCCTGGATGAGGGAGCTGATCTGGTTACGCTGTGGTTTGTCCAGAGGAGCTCAAGCCTTGTTCTCTGAGGGTGGCATTTTCCTTATTTATTTGTTCTTTGTTTAGCCCTGCATTTTTACGTGCTGGCTGCAAGTCAGTCGCTGCTCAGCCAGCAGCTGCCCCGGCCAATTCAGAGTCACTAAGCTCAACTAAAATGTTAGCTCGGCTGTTCGTCCCTAGGCTTCCCAGGATTTTCAGCGGTAAATCTGGAAAATGCATCTAATCCCACTGAAGCATTCTCCAGCTTTTCTGACATGAAGGATTGTGTGGCGGCCATTGTGATTTGTGTGCAGCAGTGGAGTCCCTGGGACGCAAACCAGTGGTTAGGAGCTGTGTGATCTGGGGGGAAAGGGGAGAGGTTGTTTGCTATTTCTGGGTTAGGGAAGGAAGGCAGTTAAACTTTATATTAATGAACTGACTAGAGGAAACAGACCCAAGTCCAAAAATCCTGCCAAATATTAACTTTTTGTTGACGGTAGAATTTGTTCAGTTTATACACCTGCTATAGAAGTGCTTTTTTTATCGGAAGCTGGCTCATTTCCAGAAATGGATATAAACCTCTGGCCAATAATAGGCAGAATAATAGAGAAACAAAAACAAAATCACAAGCAAGTCTGTCCATAGTGATTTATTCGCATTTTCATCCACATGGAAAGCAAATGTTTTGATTAATTTGCTGCAAGTTTACTTCCCTTGTTTTCCTTAACATTTTTCTTTATTATTGGATTTACATCTTAATACAAATAGTCTGCTATATATTTAGATATATTGTTTAGCTTATAACAATATAATTGGAAGGAAAGATAAGATTGAAGATAGCTACTGAGATCCAATAAATTAAAGTTTATCAGATTTATTTTCAGATCCCTGCTGCCTCTTAACTCTGTAATGTAGAAAACCAAAATTTCATCATGATTTTGTTTTCGTTGTTGTAGAGATGGAGGTGCTGACAGAAAGGTTGATGATGGCTGAGTAAACTTTAAAAAAAAATGGAGAAAGAGAGAAATACTAGTGATTTCTTAGGATGGAATGAAAAGGGATCTCTCCTGATACTGTGCTCTATCTTTCTGTCCATAGATCTGGTACAGGATGGAAGCATTTGGCTCCAGAATGGTCTTGCCAAGTAAACCCAAGGGGGATTTGAGGTGTTTGTGACTCCTTGTGAATTGAGACTGTCTTGCAGAGCTGGTGCAGAAAACTGGGAAGGTTCCATGCAGTAGGAAATGGATAGATATTCCCTGCTAAGCTTTTTTAATTTGTGTGTTCTGATCTGTTGGATCCCGTTTGGGACAGAGGAAGATCTAAAGTGGTATTACTCAAGATCTTATGAGTTGTTGCTCCAAAATTTGTGCAGTTGTGTGTTCCGTATACTGGAAGGAGCACGTTGACTGTTGGGTGCTTGCCTTCGGGAAGAGGCACAAGGCACCCAGGCCTACCTTTGCGCTCCAGGACAAGCTGAGCAATTCCCACCAACTGCTTCCACCCACCGGAAGTAGCTCTAATTTATTTAAATGAATGGCACATCTGACTCTCCTGTTTGCTGTCGGAAAAGCTGGATCCTGTTTTCCATGTCCTCACTCCTCCTTCCACCCCCACTCTCTCCTCCTTCCCCCAGAGGAGGACAGCGCTGCCATACGGCATAGCAATCGCTGGAAGTGGCTAGTTCAGGACAACTGGAAAGGAATTTGAGCCATTACTGGAATTCTAATCTCAGACTCTTCTAGAAAAGAGCTTAACAGCTTTTTGCTTGTCCTCTTGGGTCTGATGTTTGACAGGAAATGAGTTTGAAGGGTTCAGGAGCAGGTCACAGAACTCGCCTTGCTGCCAGCTGCTCTGCCGACCTTAACAGTGTGTTTGCAGAAATCTGATACACTTGCTTATTATTAAAGCCTTTGCTCTGAGAAAAGTTACTTCCAAAGCCAGGTCCTACCAGACGTATTTCTAGAATATTGCATCCTCGCCTCTCAGAATTCTTCTCCACTGACACTTGTTATGACCTAAGACTCCAGCCATGTGAAAAATGCTGTTTTGTAATTCAAGGCATAGTGAACAATTGTGTTTGCAGGCATGTTTATGTTTGTCTTTTGCAGCACTTACTTTGTTTGTCCTTTATGTGCCCATCTGTGCGATCTCAAAGAAACTCAGTTTCCCCATCTTGCATAATTAATAAAATACCTCATATACTTCATAAAATACCTCAAATCTGGTCTCAAGAAAGCGGTTTTAATGGATGGGCTGATTGCTTCCTGTGTAGCAGCTGAGAAATATATTCCCAAGCAAATTTAAAAATAAAGCAGCCTCCATACTTTCTTGGAATCCTATTGGCAAGTCAGGGTTGTTCAGACTAGTACAAAGTTCAAATAGGCCATGGAGACTGATGGCATGTCCCTCTTTCTTCATTTTGTTCCTGATTTAGACATCGCTTTCCAAATTAAAAAAATCAGAGCAGACAGACCAGATCAGGACAGCAGGGAAGCTCAATAATGGGGCTCTGCTGGCGGGGATATTGCAAAAAGCTACAGCAGCAGTGCTCTAGATCACCTGCTTTGAGAGTGCTACATCTTCCCAAGAGAATGGTTCTGCAGCTTTGTATGTTATCTTGTAGAAGGACATGTCTAGGGAATAAGCTTTGCACAAAACCTCGACTTCCAACCCAGTAGACTTGCTTTTCCCCTCCTCTTCCTCCTGCCCAAGAAGGTTAAGGGTTCTTGCAAAAATACGTAAGGAGATGCAAGTAAAACAGCATGAAATAGGTAAGGCTAAGTGGCTTTATCACTGCACTTTTTAGTGTCATTTTATTTCTCTCTCATGTCTTCGCTTCTGTAGGAATTTGGCTTATCTGCAGCTTCTGCTGCTTTAATATATTGGTCAGTTTGCACTTTAGTTCAGCCTTCTCAAATGTCTGCTGTCTCTCCAAAATCAGCCTGTTCTGGAAAACTCAATGTGTGCAAATACACTGACAAAAAACAGACACATAGAATACACAAATGTACCGTTATTTTGACTTCTGAGTTTAACTGGTGAAAAGTCTTCCAGAAATCTTGATCAACAACTGAAATGGTCTTGCAAGCGCAAAGGACCTATCATTCATGGATAACAACTACTCCAGCCCTAATCATTTGTGGTTTCTGCCCCAGTTTGAAAATTATTGTGCAGGCCAGCATGCTATTAATGCAGAGCTAAATAGTAACCCTGTGATTCGATGGTATGATTGCCAGACTTGGTAGCACTGAGCAAAACTGAGATACACTGTTTGCTCCAGCACTACTTATGTACAGCACTGGCCAGAATGGAAAAGCCAGGAATTAATAACAAGTAAGACTCTGACTCAAAATGTTTCTGGTCTCCTTTTCTTCCTTAGTGGTTCTTAAGAGTCCTGCTGCCTGTTCTTAGCTGCACTATTTGAGAGGAGCTACCTCTGTCTTAACAGGAGCTCTCATTTAAATAAGAAGAAAGAGTGGAAACATAGCAAAACTGTTGTATTGCTTCTAGTGCAGTGACTGCTCTAAGTATGGACAAGTAGAATGGGTCATGAATGGCACAGATAGTGTTAGCTGGAGAAGTTGAAACATTGATCAGGGCCTTCTCCTCATAGGAAGCAGTCAGGGTTGGAAAGGGACAGGGAGGAAGAAACCCACCATATTAAATCAACAGCAAAAACCATCAATGCTCCAACACTCTGGTCCTTTTGCAAGTTCATCCTTCCCTAAAGACAGAACCAGTTCCCTTGCTGTCGATGGAGGAGCTCTTGAACTTACAAAGAGGGAACAAACTCCTTGGCAGGAGTGCTCTGTGCACCCTCCCTGCTCCCGGAGGGGACAGCTGGCCCGTGACTGCATCACCCCTCGGGTAAATCCGCCACGCTTCCAGCAGTATAAAGTGGCAGCTCAAATTCCCATAGGATCCAAGCACTCACTTTCATGCCACACTTTCATGCCACAACTGAGCCTTCAGAGTAGAGGACGTGGGCTCAAAGAATCACTTGGCTTTTAGATATTTATGAGCTTTTGTCCTTTTCTGTGGTGTAACAATAGTTTGGGATGCTGTCAGTGCATCAAGAGAGGTGTGTTTAGAACGCGCAAGATGGGAAGTTTTTGGGCAGTGTGGGTAGGGATTAGGCACCCTGATAGTGGAGTAAGTGTGCACATGATGTGCCTCAAGAAACCAGCCATGTTAATTGATTTTCTAGATGAGATGAAATATGAGACCAACCTTAGTAGCAGGAGTCAGTATTGACTTTAGAATCAGAACATGGAATTCTTTTTTTTCCTATTGCTGAAAGATACCTTGTTGAGATAGGCCTAATTGAACTATTTCCTTTCATAAACATCACTATTTCTAACACCTGTTTTGGGTACAGACACAGGAGGTGATTTGTGCTCCACATTCATTATTAATATTTTAGGTTATGAAGAAATGAACATAGTACAGCAATGATGGAGTTGTACCATATTTCTGTAGTAGGATATATATGGAAGAGCATCTGTTCCAGCCATCTAATGAAGATAAGTGTTTATTCTCTAAAATAACAAAATCATCTTAATTTTAAATTATCTTAATTTTGATGACATCAAGAAGTTAGTTCAGTCCTGGAAAGGTTCAAGACAGGAATGTTTGTCGAGGGGCTTCAGAGCAGAGGCAGCTACTGACCCAGTGAAGTCACCTGGATGAACTGCTGAACATTGCTTCACTGCATACAGTGTGACTTGGGGGATTCTTGTGCTTAGGTTTGTGTGGGTTTATTTTCTTAGAGAAGAACATTCCATTTTACCATAATGGAAGCTGAGAAACCAGGATTTTTCTTGACTCGGCCTTTGTTTCAGAAAGTTCATATCAGGAGAAAAAAAACAAAACAAAACAAAAAAAACCCGTGACCCAAAAGATAATAATGATTGCAAGAACCATTAGTTTTCCCCTTCTGGACAGAGGCCTGAAAAAAACTTGCTTGTAAAGGCAGAATTTCAGGGGAAACTCCAACTTAAAGAGTCATCGTTGACTCGCAAGCCAAACAACTGTAAATGATGAATTAAGAGCCGTTTAAGTCAAATCTGCACATGGATTCTCCTATTTTTGTAATATGCTATGAGCTTTTCACATTTGCGGGTTTTCCTCACTGTTGTAAAAGAGGTACACAAAAATTCCAGGAAACAATGAGCCTGACTGCACACAGTGCAAGTTCAAATGTGCAGGTTCAAATGTGCAGGTTCACTGGGCTGGAGAGAAGGAGGAGAGCAATACTATTTTCCATTATCACCTCTAGTCATCCTGGGCATGCTAGCAGTAAATGGGTGGAAAAAATGTTGAAAACAAATGTTGTTTTCTTAAATTGATGCTATTCACAGCGATTCACCTCTGAGTGCTGAGGTTAGGTGCATTGAGTTTTAACTCCCTCATGGGGGTCTGTGATTACCTTAAAGGAAAATGCTGATTAAATATATTTTTCTGAAGCAAACTTGATCCTTCATGCACATCTGCTTTAGGAATCATTTCATGTGGCCTGATCGAAAAAATCCAGTGGAGCTGGAGTGGGATTCATTTAATTGACTTCAATAAGCTCTGGATCAGACTCATGGGGAAAGAAGAATAACTTTCCCCTAATCTCTTAAATTCTTCCCCTCTCTCATTCCAAAGCAATTACAAACCTGGTGAAATGGAAGGAATGGTTTCTCTTGGTCTTGTGTTCTTCATCAATCTTCAGGTTTATTTTCGGCTCTAAATCGCCCTAATCATGGATGCTTTCTTGTTTTTGTCTTACAACGTTTAGCTGCAGAAGGCCGTGTTTACCGCTTTTCTGCAGCTGCTGTTGTGCTGAGATTGTTTATCTGCATAGTGCCTGTCTGCTGTGGCTTCTTAGGTATTTCACAATCTGAGAAGCTCCAAACTCTTCAGCAGGGTTTTCAAATTGATAAGAGAACCGAAGCACAATGTTCTCAGAAAACAATCTACCAGACTGAAAAAACCTGGGGGTTTTTTCTCCTTTTGTGAAAGCATTGCTGAGGGCCATCATAATAAAAGCCATTTTTTGTGGCTGTGCTGTCTTACGGTGCTGCATGTCCCACTCCACTGCTGCCAGAGCACAGATGTGTGTGCAGCATTTTGCTGAAGGGTTTGCATGAGGCTGGTAACAAGATGCACACAGTGGGTGTATAGAGTTGACCTGTATATCCACAAGCATTGTGCAGGGAATGCTGCCATTCTACAGCCAGGGTAGGTTTAGCTGCAGATCACAACTGTCCGGTGTTGCAGTGTTACCAAACGAGTGTTGGGCTCTTTAGCCAGGCTTCCCCAGATGCATTCCCACTGCTGTGTAAAATCCTGGGACTCTTACATACCGTGTGTTGTGGCATCCAACTGCAAGAAGATGGAATTTTGAGGCTTGGAGTGAAATTTAAATTCCCATGATTCTTCTTATCCTCACATCCATCTTGTTTTTTGCAACCCAGCCAGCACCAGTTTAAAAACATTGGCAAGCATTGAGATGTTCGTGGTGATGAATATAAACAGGCTGTTGCAAACATGTCTGAAGACATGCAAAGTTGTCAGGACCAGGGCAATAAAGGGCAATCAAGGAGGAGTCTGGCACCAGGCATGCAGGATGTCACCCCTACCCCTACCAGACAGCCTTGTGTGACAGCCTTGGAGTGTGGTCTATCTTGGGCAGTCAGTGATGACTGACTGGTAGATCTGGGATTACAAATGGGTAAAATCCCTCGTGACCAAAGCCCTCTACAGGGCTGAACAATCCATAGTAGGTACTTGCAAGTCTATGCATTTGTGAGCCCTCAGGTGGTTTGATTTGGATGCCTCAGTTGCTTCCTGTGGGAGCCCCTGGAATAATTCCATAAAGAAGGGTCCACAAAGGTTGCCAACTGAAGGTTCACCTGTATTAAGGCATAAGGGTCTTGAAAAGCCCCTTGTGCCAGGCTTCCCGCTGCCACACTGGTGACCCTTGGCCTCGTGTCCCTCACTGCCACTGCAGAGGAGAGACTCATTTGTGTGCCTGTTGTCCCCATGTCAGACATGTCACCACCAAGGTTTATTGTGACAGCAGGAGCTCTTCTGCACAACTTGTCGTGAGAGGAAGGGCTGCAGCCTTATCAGACAGACGGGGGGAGGAGGCTGATAGACCTTGAAGGCAGACTTACCCTTATTCCAAGCACTAAACCAATGCTGCCACGTCTAGGCTATAGTCATTCATGCTCCTGCTTTGAGGATTAGGACTGCTCATGGAAAAATGTGTGCTGTGCTTTGTTTGGAACTCATCCCGCATGTTAACGTTGTGATGTATAGCCTCCATCCTCCCCTGAAGTGTGTGGCTGGGGTGGTGAACATGCAGAAATGCTTTATATGGGGGAGAGTTCACGCTTTGTATCGAAAGAGAAGATTTCTAACAATAAACACATTTTGTGTGGGAGTGTGGTGAGTTGTTTGTTTGCTTGATTGTTCATGGGTTTTTAAAACAATTTTTGGTGAAAGATTGTAAGTATGTGTCCTCAGTGCACAGTGGTCATTGAATGCTTGAGCTAAGCTGTCCTACTGGTAGGATTCAGAAAAAGGGGCTCTCCCACTGCTCAGAATTCTCTTTGCCATGACTTCCTGCTTGCTAATGGGTGCGGTGTGCCCCAGAAAAGGGTGGTTGCAGAAGCAGGGGTTTGCAGAGGATGCCCAGGCTGCAGTCTGCCATCTGAGGTGACCCTTAGAGCCCGAGTGCCTGTCTGGGTCAGGCAGTCTGACTCTTCAACCTCTGCAGCAGCTGCATCTGTGAAGCCACTTCTCTGTCCCCTGTTTTCACTTCAGGAACCCTTTCCTCCACTGCTCTGTCTCTTTATTTGCCTCCTGGGATGCCCTTGTGAGCATTTTGAACATGTCGTCATCTCTGGAGCTCTTCTTTTTCCTACGTAGATTGGACGAGTATTTGCTTAACGACAATAGCAGCCCTGTCCTTAGTTGCCATGAGTTGTCAGCTGTTGGGGGGAAGGAGAAAATGAGCTATTGTAAGAATGATTCTTTCATGCCAACTGGAACAAAGAGCTTGGGTTGCTCCCCCTTCCCCTTTTGTTTTAGCTTTCTGGTTCTTCCCAGTCTTGGAGGCAGCAAGACATTCTCAAAATGTTTTGCCTTTAAAGAATGAGGGGCATTGGTCTACCTTGAGGAGAGGAGTTTAGTAACATTCAGTGCAAATCAGATTGTCTGCATCTGTTCTTACAGAGCTTATCTGGCAAAGGGAAAACAGTTTTGCCTGCAGAGGTAAGGTGGTGTTTGCTTGCATTGGTACTGGCTGTCCTCACTTAAGCAGGTATCTCTTTTCCAAAAGGCATCAGACAAACAGAGCTTTGGCACTGCAGTGGAAGGACACCACTGGCTCTGAATGGTACCATCTGTTATGAGTCACTTTGCAAGAACTGCACTGCTGTGCAATTCTCTTCCCTAAATTAGATTTCCTTAAGGTTGCTCTTATTGTTTGGTTCTCTTACCTTTCCCAACAACTGCAGTCAGCATGAATTGCACAACAGTTAAGTGACCCAACAGCCCAGAAAGAGGTATGCGAAACCCTGCTCGTGCCTTGAATCACTTGTATTTTTGCAATCTCTGGCTGTTCTTCTCTAATCCTCAGCTGCTGCTTTGCCACTGCAGTTAGAGCTTGTCTTTCTGCTCTGTTACTGCAGTGCTGCAACCTTCAGTCAGGTGGCCATGCAGGGTGGGGGGAAGAGGAAGTGTTAAAAGGAAGGTGGTGCAAGCAGACAGATGGTACGTGGCAAAACTGAGCAAGTGAAGTGATCATTCTTATCATTAGGAGGAATCTGGAGAGCCTGTAAATTTTCCAGCGTGGCCTCTACTTGGAGTGAGCTAAAGATACCACCTTTAGTTAAAACAGAAGTGGGGACAGTGTAGATGAACACCTTTGTAGGCTACCTGCAGCCAGGCTGCCTAAATGGTACAGCTGGTAAGGCAAGAGGAGCTCTGACACAGTAGAAACTGTCCCACCTGCAGCTCTGTGGTGCATCCTGTTCCACTCATCAGCACCACAGGCTTCACACTATCTCTACTCTGGCTGAACGTACCGAGGTTGAGGCTTTCCCTGTTACGTTGGTCCTGTTTGGCTCCCTAACCACCTGCAGCAGGGACAGATTTCCTCTGTGAGGTCAAAGTGCTGTGGTGGGTTTTACTGGAGGTACATCCCAGTTCAGGGAGCAGTAAGGTTTGGGTTCCTGTGAGCACCTGGGGCTTTGTTTCATACTGCTGCCACTGTCATTGGGATATCTGCTTTTGTGCATTTGTTCCTCACAGTGGTTGGTGCCTGGAAAAAATTACAGATTATTGGGGTGGGAACCAGCCTTTATGCAAGCAAACTGAACTCCCATCTTCGTGCACCACTGCTAGAAAATTCATAAGTAGCAGCAACAAAATTTGAATTCACAAACAGATTGGGGGGATTTGAGGTATCTGTAATATTTCTTTTGGGTTTGTTTTTATTTAAATAGCAAAATTTTCTGATCAGTGCATGGTAATTTACAACTATGGGTAAATCCTAAAACATGATACAGTGTAGATCATATAGTCTGCTGATAGAATCCTGGCATGGGGTTATATTGAGGATTTGTCACAGACTCATCATAGTTTAGACTTCATCCACTCTAGGTTTAGGTCTGATTCCTAAAACTGTAATTCGTACATGTCATCCTTTCCCTCCCTGAAGCCTCATTAAATGTATATTTTAGTAAATTGCTTTATGTTTCTAATACAGTTGACTGACCCCTAGTGCTTAATGGAATTCCACAGGAGTGCTGGAGCTGCAGTGGGATGATGGATATCATCAAACTGTAGGACAGCCTGCGAGATGCATCAAATGTGAATTCAAAACGTGTGCACGTACGAGGAACAAATAGACTCCAGCAACAAAAATAGTTCCCTAATTCCATATGAGTTAGAATGTCACAAGAGCATTAATCAATAGGTTTACTCCAGGAATTGTTCTGAGGCTGAAGGGCAATCCAATCATCAGCAGAAGGATAATGGTGCTGCCAGAAACAAAGCTGCAAACAGCATAGGAATGTGAGAAAATGTATTCAATGCTGTATTTGTAATAGATTTACATATTTGTATAACTGCAGAATGAATTAATTTTATTCCCACTGCTTACAATGCAAGGAAATCTGGGAAGGTAATATTTTCCACTGATGGTGATAATAAATGTGATCTGTATTAAGTAGTTAAAAATTATTTGAGCCAAAATTCCATTAAAATTGGCAAGTCATGTATGGGCAGTTTTTCCTGAAAACTGGCAAGAAAGTGAGCTCAAGGAGTGTTGATGGAAATCTGCATGTTTATCTATGCTTCTAATGCTGTTGGAAAAAGCCAAGAGGTTTTACAGTGGCTTATGCAAAAATATGTTAAATGATGAAACGCTACAGGAAACTGAAATAATTTCCCCACCACCTTGAAGTTGCTCAAGGCAGCTGCTGTGCCCCCCACCTCGTTATTGGGGCCAGGGGGCACGGCCATTTTGTCACCACCCGGGTTCCTCTGTGCCAGGGCTGGGCCAGGGTTGCCCTGGTTGCCTCTGCTCAGCACTGCCAGCCCCTGGCACCTGGGAATGCCTCCTCAGGGACTCTCTGGATGCTTTCGAGTCTGGAGGCAGAGATTTTTCTTCCAGACTCCTGAGGGAATTTTTGGTATTTCCAAAACAAGGTATTTTTCCCTCACTGTTTGAGAGGGGAAGCTTTCAAAACCTTGTGTGTATTTATAAGGATACATAAATAAAGGGATCTCTTAATATGTATGTTTAGAGCTATATGTATCTGTAAAATGAAGATATCTCTGAACATTAGAGATGAGTCTGAAGCCAAATCTACCTTTTAAGCCCTAGAGAGGCCCTGTCCCTTTGCAGTCAGCAGACAGGCAGCAGAGGCAGCTGCAGAGATAAGAGCCATTCTCCCTGCGGCAGGGTGATTAAACTCTCCTGATCTGCACTCCCACCGACTCTGAGCACTTCTGCTCCAGATCTGAGCCTGGTGGCACAAGCCAGTCTCCAGCACCAGTGCCGATAGCTGAACCACTCCAGCAATCGCAGCTGAGCACTGGAAAATGGAAGGGGTGAGTCACATGAGGGAGATGAAAGCCAACAGTAAGTGCTGTGATTATTCTATCAAAACGACTCCTATAAACATGTAGTTTAAAAAAACCCCTATCCCTAGCTGAACAATGCCATCAGGTGACATTAACTGGTGACACTTTCTAATCTGGGATTCTGAACTAGCTGGCTTTGTGTAAACTTTGCTGCTTTGCTTTGCTTTGCTTTGCTTTGCTTTGCTTTGCTTTGCTTTGCTTTGCTTTGCTTTGTAGCAAATGGCCAGGAGCAGAGGGGCAGCTGCGCTTACCGGGCGGGGTCTGCTGAGGTTCAGAGCACCAGTGTATTTCTGGGACCCTGACTGGGAAATTTTCTGTGTTGCTTGGGGTGTTTGAAACTTGGTAGGGCTTTTCTACACACTCTGCACTTACATGGCTTGAGCTGTGCTGTCTCTGTAAGAGGCCAAGCTACACTTGGGTGATCAGAAGCCTGCCGTGGTTTGGGTCAGCAGCCATGGCTCACGCAGTTACAGCTGCTACAAAGCCCAGAAGTCCAATTACTGTAGTGCTTTGATGGGTGGATGAAACCCACTCCTCTGCTCTGGTGGCTGCACCTGGAGCTGCTGCGTGCGGCTCTCCTGGCACGCTGCGGCAGCTGTGCGCTGGAGCCCTCGTCTGTCTGTAACCAGGGACACTGGCTGTCCCTTGCAAACAGCTCCAGAACAGGCAAGGAGAGGCTTTTCTCACACCACTGACTCTCTTCATGAGACCAGGAGAGTTAAACCCCAAAAAGTCCTTTGAAATGTCAAGATGATGTAAGGTACCTGTGTCCCACCCTTCTTGGGTGTTCTTGGCTCCACTGTCCTTGACCCGAGTAATTCCAGTACTATTTGTTTTGAGTAATTTTGGTTTTGCTGCTGCATGTCCCTGTGAATAAGAAACAATGTTTCTATTGGCAGCAGTCGGTTCTCCATCCACCCAAGTCTCCTCCTCGAGTATGATAAAAGTGCAGAACAGGCTGTCAGTCTCTGACCTTTCCAATGAGTGTGCACTTTGTCACCCAAGTGGACTGAGAGCAACATTTCATCCTTTAAAAGTTTATGTGTCCATGCTAATGGCAGACGTCACAAGGTTTGGGTCTAGACTTTGAAGGTACCTTAGGATTTGGATTTGGATGTTTGGTTGGTGCCATTTGTAAATCTGGCTCCAGCTTCTGTAACTTGAGAGCTGACTGTGTGAAGTCACTGGGAGCTCTGCCATGCCTATTTGGGCATGACAGTTTCACATTCGTAATTTCCTGGGTTTGAGATCCAGTGCTTCTATCCCAACCAACTTTAAGTAGGGAGAAGCTGATTATTAATAAGGTTAGCTCTCCAGGGCTTGGTGGTTTTTTCTTTGTATATTCACATTTCTGGGAACTCCACACTGCAAAACTTTGGACCAAAGGTCTTCTCAGGTTTTAAAAAGCAAGAAGGGTTCTTGCAAGTCTGTGGGAGGCATCCTTCTGGCATCTACATGCATTTGGCTGCAGTCTGCAAGCCTCTTGGGAAATGAGAGAGAATTTAGTCTCCTGCATGCAGTGTCAGAATGCCTGCTAGCTTTCAAGTTAAGGGTTTTTAAAATGGCTAAAATGTTTTCTGCTTAAGAAGAATGAATCTCCCAAGAAGTACGTCTGCTGCAAATGAGAGGACTGCACTTCCCATAAGCTTCTCCAAAGTTTGATGGAAATTCTCTTCTAGATCTGTAAGCAAATCCTATCAAGTTCTGAGTTAAAGAAAGTATCTCTGAGTTCAGATTTCAAGACCATTTGTTCCGTATAATTTGTTTGTGCTTCATTGAAATGTTGAATCATTAAATTCATAACATCTGATGCCACTGGCTACAAAAGGTAGAAGCTGTCACTTCCTAGGAGTGTGAATAGACATGTTGGATGACTTTGTGGGATGCCTAGTTTATTTTTCTTAGGTACTTCTAAACAGACATGATTTTTATCTTGCACTGTTCCTAGAACCAAAACCAAGACCGGCCCTTGCGTCTCCCCGCCTCCTCCTTTATGGCCTAGAGAGGGAGGTGTGATGCTGCTGCTGTTGATGGGGGTGCACAGCCCTGTGGTAACAGGGGTGCAGGGGTATGGGGACTAAAGGTCCCTCTGGGACTGCATGTTTGCCCCACGGCATCTTCAATTCCAACCTCTGGCTTACTTTTCCTAGATGGGATATTCCCAGTCCGTGCTAGAGTAGCTGCTTCTTGATGCATGACTGTAGCAAGATAATTATCTTCTAATGTGAAATTCTTGCTTGGGCTTTGTTCTGGACATAGATGATTATTATTCCAGAACAGAAAAGTATGTATGAAGTGTATATCTAGACAGTGTATATACAAAAAGTATACACCTGAACAGAAAAATACTGATACTGTTTGCAAGTGAAATGAAGTGAGGCTGGAGGAATTGTTTTGTTGTTGTATGCTTACCTGGGTCTTGTTTCCTTTTTTTTTTTTTCATCCCCTTAAGAAAGGCAGCAAGAGCCTATATTAGAGAAAAGAACCCTCTGAACTTCTTGTCAGGGTCACATACTGGTTACATGATAAAAAAGGAATGTATATCCTTGAGCAGACCATGACTTACTTGACCTAATAAAATCTTGGGCCCTGTGATCCCATGAGAGTTAGACAAGCTGTGAAGTTTGGACTTTTTCCTATGCATCCACATTATTTTGGTCAGAGGTTCCCTTCACAGTGCTGCTGCTTCTATGTGATCATGCACAAATCCCTAAATTTCTCCGTTCTTCAGTGTTCTGCTCAGTGAAATACAGAGAATGTCCATTTATTCCTGCCTTGCAGGGTTAATGTGTGGCTTGCTCGCACGGTGTGGTTGTGATGCCCTGATGAAAGCTATCGTGTAAACTCTGATAATCCAGCGTGCCCACACTGAAAAGCACGCAGTCTGGATAGTTAGACATGCTTTCTTCTCACTTGCAGGGAAGACAAGTCTTTCAACATGTTTTGTTTTCAGATTTTGATCTTTAACCTTGATCCTTATGATGGTTGGAAAAGGGAGAGCGTTGGCGAGTGTCTTTCTGGTAGAGATTAACCAGACCAAGAGCACTGGAGCAGCTGGAGGGGATCCCAGCTCTGTCCTGCACTGCACACCTAGCCCAAGAGTGAAGCCTGTGTCATGTCAACAAGAAAAGGTCTGCCTCCACTTGGCAACAAGTCTGTAACACTAAACTTGCTTTCTTGCTGTTCTTTCTCTCAGTACTGCTGGTATTTTCTTCACCTTCCTGTGTCAGCTTTTTTCTCCAGGCACAATGGGGATCACCACTGTGTTCTCTTAACAAACTGGAGGTGTGGGAGTGATGCTAAAAGTTAGCCATTTAACAGCACTTATAAATCCTTCTTTACCCCCTTGTGAGTGGGGAGAAAATGATGTGGAGATGTTTTAGGGTTTTGTTTTGTCTTTGGTTTGCCAAGGTGTAGAAACTACATAAAGCAGCACAGGGTTTTAGTTTCATTTGTTCTGTCCTCTGGTTTCATCATTTTGGAAATGTAAACAATGCACAAAGCATCTTGTTGCAACGTCTTCCAATAAGACCAGTATAAAATCACGCTGGTTACATGATTCTCTTAAATCCCTGTTGCCCATAATATTCATTCTGATGAAGTAATTCAAAAGTGTATCTCCAAATCAAGATGTTCTTGATCTCTCCTGATGCCATAGTGGCATCTACCATAGAAAAGACTTAAGACTTGGCCCCCTGTCTGCAGTGGTCACTGTGCACTCTTGCAGCCTGAATGTGAGTATTTTGGAAGCAGCTGAGACCTTTTTAACACTGGGTGAAGTGCTGAGCTGTATTCTGCTCCTTGCCTTACCCCAGGATAGGGGTGGGTTGGCCAGGCGGGGTCCATCCTCTCCAAGCTGGCTCCTCAACGTGCAGAGAAATGCTCGTCAGGCATATTGTGAATTATTCACAACTTCATCCCCCAAAGGTTCTTTCTTGGTGAGGTTTTGCGTGTGCCTGAGCAATGTCCTGAGCAAAGCCCTTCAACTATAAATCTGGTATATTTGCTTTACACCAGTAGGGCTACAGTCATAAACAAGTGACAGTTCTCACAATTAATGCCAGCACATGACTGGCCTCTTTCAGTCTAAAATAAGTAAATCCATGGTCTTGTGAGGGCGACTGTGAGGAAAGAGATTCTGAAATACTGAGTACTTGAGGGGATTAGCAAAAAATGCAAACGTTTGTCTTTCAGGTTTATAGCCTGGGTGGATGCTGTCATTCTGCCCTTGGGAACCTGTGGGTTGGCATCATGCTGTCTCTGAGCGTGTTGAGAGAAGTTAAAGTATTATTAATATGGGCCACATTCCATGGATGTGCAGCTCCGAAGTGCTGAGGACACCCTTGCTAAAATCTTGGCAGATCATCACAAGCATCTTCCATGCTTTTGGCCCGAGGGAGGTGTTCCTTCATGAGCTGCATTAGTCAGGAAAAAAGGGGAAGGTTTCAAAACAAAACCAAAGTTCAAACCAGGAAAAAGAACCCCCACTTTTTAAACTAGGATGTTATTCTGGGGCATGTAGTTGCAGGCATGTGCAAAGGCACAGTGAGTTGTGAGGAAGGTGTAAGGTTTGCTGAGAAGGGAGTTCACGAGCTTCCTGCATGGTTGACAAGCACTGACTGCTCTGTTAAAGACTTGTTCTTTGCCGGGAAGTTTTCCAGCTGAAGTAGACATGTTCCTACCACTGAGATAAAACAGCTTACTGAACTTCGATGAACTTGCAGAAAATATCTGAATTTTTTTGCTCTAAAAACCTTTTCACCATGCAAGTAAATGGAATGTGTAGGACTTATGACTAATGGCAAGAAACTTCAGAGCAAAACCAGGATGTCATATAGTCAAAAGTCAAAAGTCTGTTCCTTAGCACCTGGCCTGCGCAGAAGGTGCTCAGGGGGTGTCCTCTTTGGTTGTCCTCTTGCAGCTGCATGAGGAACCTGCTGAGAAGTGTCCATATAACAGGCAGCAGTTCTGCTTACTCTTCAGTGGGGAACCTCTGTGGCTGGGAGAGCACATCAGGAGCAGTGTCCTATGCAGCCTTACCCCACCAGTCCCTCTCCTGCAAGCACAGGGTGAATATTCACACAGATGAGTGTTAATCCTCTGGAAAGGGAACAGACAGTATAGCAATTTTAAAAGCTTTGTGCTGTTACACTAAAACTTCATCTCTGTTGTGTATTTATTTTGAACAAGAGCGATGGAAGCTCGTTTAAATAAGTGAGCATGCTTTAAGTTCCTCTCTGCTTTGTAAGAAGTGTTTTCAACCCCAGCTCTTGTGTACAGAAAGAGAAGTCCAAATAAAATGTAATTATAGTGTAGAGTTAGCTTTTCTCCCCACTTCAAAGCTTGGAATCTGGTTGTTTTTAGAGTTTGTAAAAATTCATCATGTTGTCAGGCTTGGTGAAGCAATACCAACTTCTGTGTAGCTGAGGACCTGCATCCCCCACTGTGTTCTTTAGAGGACGGAATTCCTGAACACCGTCAGGACTGTAAGGACTCAAGTGTTCCCTGGAGTGGTCACCAGGTCAGGCAGGGCTGTAGTCTGAATATTGCTGTGGGTTTTATGTCAAAAATTCCTGGTGGTGACTGGGACAGCAGCTGAACCTGTGCCTCTGCTCTGGCATTGGTGATAGACCTGCTTCAAGCAGGAGGCTGGGCTGACTGACATCCACTGGACCCCTGTTTTGTGGCAGTTCATGGAGGTGATGCTGAGGTTCGGCAAAACGGAAAGCCAAGGAAGAAGGCAGAGTGCAGAAACAGAAGGAATAATTGCAATAGCATCAGGCCATGGCGGGGTGTGGAGGGGTGACACTTGGGTTCACATGCCTGTACATGTGCTGGGGTTTGTCTGCTCCTACCACATTAAACTGGAAGTGAAAAGATGTAATGCTCCATCTCAAGAGATATCCAGTCTCCTTGAAATGTTTTTAGCAGTTAAAGTTTCTCTGTTCAGAACAAGCCAAAAATATTGGTGTGCTTTGGATGAGTGTGTCCCTATTAATATTTTTAAAAATGCCTACCTCTTAAATGACCTTCTGCAGGCTGCTATGAAGAGTGAAGTGACAGGGAAGGGCCTGTATACACTTGTATAAATTACATATTACATATTATGTAATATAAATACATATAAATACAACATTTCTGATGTTGCATCTGTCATCTGATTTTGAAAAAATCAGCACAAACAGAGGAGAAAATGTTTCCTATTTTAAATCTCTTTGATTACTCGTCTGTGAACAGTTTATGAATCCAGTTGGCCTGCTGTAAATCTGGGAGGGATTCTTTGGACAAAGCACCTAGTGTATTTTGTACTGTTTTAGCTGAAAACAAGTCATCTTTTTAATTATCCACTTTGAAAAGATGATCACTGGCTAAATTCAGCAAAATTTTACATGCGTGTTGGGAGGTGTTAAGAGAAGCCTGAAAACAACACTCTTAAAGTGAAAACTTTCATCAGGGTAAAGGGAAATTATTTGGGGTTGATATTGAACTGTTAGTTATTTCTGGAGGGCAAATAAAGTGGGGAAAAATCCATTCTGCCCCACAGCCTGTATTGGTGAGTAGGGGATGGCCATGCTCAGCTCACTGCACAGAAAAGAGAAACTACAATACAAGGACTCCCTTGTTGCCTCTGATGTCTTTGAAGGGGAACTTGGTGGTTTACCAAGTGAAGCCTGAAAGCTTGGTCATCCTCCCCATTTTCTTCGCTGGGCCTCCAGGTGGATATAATGCTGTGCTCCCAGTCATTGTCTGGCACCTCACGAACACCCTGGCCTGGGCTCCTCATCCTGAGGGAAGGTAAGAGCTCCCCTGCACAGGAAGCAGTGCCACATTTGCAGCTTTCCAGCCTGCCACGGCAGTTGGTGGCAGCAGCAAAAGTGTCCCCGGCAGCTGTGCTGGCAAACCCCACTGCCTTGGCAGGGCAGGAAGCCACAGCTCAGCCAAGCCTGGCAGAAGGGAAGCCTCCAGCCGGTGAGGAGGGAGCGTGGTGGTGTGCTGGGGTGGGAGGAAGGGATGTGTGAGGAGGAGTTGTCTGACCAAGGCAGTCTCCCACAGGAAGTCTAGGGCACACTTAAAGTGGATCTGTTCAGCATCTGCCACAGGCAGACCCAGGAGCCTCGCTGTGTCCCCTGGGGCCTTGTTGAGACACTCAAGCGGATATTCAGGGCTGTGCTGGAGCAGAGCTAAGCCCAACAGCACACAGCTGTTTTACCATCGTAGAAAGTCTAACTTACGAAGAGGAATTTTTCCTTGTTGATTTGTATGATTTTCTTTGGAGAGGGATGGTCCTTTGGGCTCTCTGCTTTTTCACTCATCTGTTTAAAAAGCCCCATTTTGGGACATCCCAATTCTTTCAGCCAAGAAAAGCTGGATTCTGCTCCTGGCTTGCTCAGAAATGGTTGCTCAAGAGCAAAATGAAGCATTCCTGTCAGGAATTGGATGCACAGCGTCCAGTGTGCTCCTGGGGTCAGAAAAATAGGTCTTAGGCTCGCGGAGAAATCCTCCGCATGGCAGTACATTACGTCAGTGCAGAAATGGACCATCCAACTTTGCATTCCAATAGAAAACACAGCAGCCAGGTGATATGTCCAGCAATATTCAAGTTTAATAAACTTCCTGTTCAGCTTGTGAACAGAATAAATAGTTCCATGATGTCCTGCTTAACAAAGCCAAATTGCACACCTCTCTGTATTACAGCTAGAACTGCTCCAGTTAAGGGACTGTCAACATTTCCCATCTGGACGGATGATTTAGCTGCTTTGCTTCACATCTGGGTGTTTGACTTACCCAGTGCTGCTACAAGATTCTGTTTTTACTGAATATAATTTTCGTCCACTGGCTATGTCATTCTTGGGCTTGAAAAAGGAGTTTTAAGCAGTATTGGAGTAAAAGGATAATGAATATTTAAACACATAATTTTGCAAATCCCTGGAGAATAAGGAGAAACTTAGAGGCGGACACACACAGAGTCTGGAGATAGCAAACATGCTGCTCTCCTTGCTTTTATTTTTAAAAAGATCCATGGGATTGAACTATTACTCATTAGTATCTGCCCCCCCAGCTTTCCGTTCTGCACCGGATGCGCAGTGTTTGTGTGGAAAACAAACTTATTACACTATGTAAAAAGATTTGAATGCAAACATTTAATTAACATTATCTGTTCAGAAGCATTGTTTAAACAAAAGTTAACCTTTCTATGCCTAAGCTGAATGAAACTTTGAAACTGGAGGTAAAGTTTTTTGCTCTGCTGACCAGTGCCATGGATTGATGTGCTCTTGATACCACTGCTTTCTCAGGTTTCATGTATGGAAGTCTATAATGGAGTAGTAACTTCATTAATTTGGCCCTTTCTGATTCAGTTGAATCCTAATATTTTGACCTTATTCCCTAGGAAATATTCTTCCTGCTGCACAAACTTGGAAAGCATGGCCATCCCTGTGTTGTGAGCCACATTTATGACAAACTTTCAGAAAGATGATATTTCACACGTAAATACATGAGCATTGGTTGTTAGCACTTTCTGTATTACCAGAAATAGGTATGAGTCCTCATTGCTCTGTAGGTTTTGAGTGTTCCTTTCTTCCCCTTTTTTTAGCACCCTGAGATGTTCTGCCTGCCCTGTAATCCAGGAGGGAGAAGGGTGTGAGTCCTGTGTGCAGCTGACCTCACCTGGGCTTGACACGGTCGTGAACCTCGCACCCCAGCACAGGGGATAAGGATGCAAAAGTACTTACAAAAAACCCCCTTAAATACAAAGGTATTTAAGCAACCAATTCCTTTAATGCCTCTGTGAGCCTAAAGCGCCATGATGGATTCACCAGACTCTGTTAAGTAGGAAAGTGGAGAAGCTGAACATTGGTTACTCATTGAGTGACCCCCATAGTCTAACTCAGTGATCACTGAGGTGGAATCTGCCTGGTTATCTCAAGGAGAAGGAGGAAACTGGGCTAGGAATTATGTTTTGTGAAAATACAATGCAAATTCCTAACCCAGTTTTCAGTTGGGAGAGCGTGTTATTGTTGAACAATTGATACCACTTCATGGAAGCTTATTTTCTGTGCCTTAAGGGAAATTCAATTAAGTGAACTTCTATTTTAGAACACTGCTCCTTCCTGTCACTGATGAAGCAATAGCAGTTGCAGAACATTGGATTTTCTGGGAGTGTTGGTTGTTTGCTCTAATTTATATTAATTTTTCAGCCTCTATTTGAATCTTACCTATAATACTCCCTGAGACAGCCCATTAGAGACCTAACTGATTTCACTGGTGTCTCCAGGCTGGTGTGTGCTAGCTGCCACAAGGCAAGAGGAAGGCATGTCCCACAGCTGCAGGAGGTAGTGCTGGAGGTGCCGTGGCCCCAGTGAATAGGGCTGTACCTGACAGCAGCTGAGGCTTGTGGCATACTCTACCCATAGGCTCCTGCTGACATCCAAACGAGCTTGTTCCTCCACATAGTGAACTGCTTCTGTCACTAACCAGCCCAGAAACCAAAATGTTCACAAGTGGTGCAAGTCCATTGTCTACTCCTTGCCTTTCCATGCTCATTACAGCTCAGCAAATGCAGAGATTTGAATCTAACATGACAAGAAGTGTCAGAATTGGGGATTAATTCTCTGTGAAATAATTTTGGTGATGGGATGCTGCCAGGGCGCTTGACTCCGCATTTTTTTGGACACCCCAGATTACCACAAACTGCGAGGAGAGCACTTTGAGAGCAGGAATGCAGCATGAGCTTGTAATCTTCTCAGCTAGAGATATCTTAGCACGTTAGTAGGATGCTCTCAGGAGCCTGCTGTGCCAAAAAGGCAACCCTTCTAAGATCTGGGATCATTTGTGGAACGCTGGATTTTAGTGCAGAGCACATTTTTATAACTGGCTTCTATAAAAGGCTAAATACCAGGTTAATTAAGCTTGACAGTGCTGACAGAGTCCTAATCAAATCAGTGTGAACAATATCAGTCTTGCATAACTCTGTTTCCATCAAAACCATCAGAAATTAATGATTTTTTTCGTTGTTCCTTGTAAGAGATGAAGGTCTGACAGCTTGTTCCCATTTCCAATCCTCTGGTTCATTAATTTGTCAATAATTCTGAGCTTTCTGCTCCACTCCCATCTCTCTTTGGTTCTCTGTTCTGCTTCCATGGCACTTACATTTTGGCTCGTTCCCTGCCATGCTCTATTGTGCCTCTCCTGTAAGCCTTCTGTCCCTCCATCCAACCACAGAGGTACAAACGCTGTCCATCAGCAAGGAGGGATTTGCAGAACACCACCTGCCAAGAGCTTGTACCTGGGGTTCAGCACTTCTTTTTTTTTGGAGAGTGAGTCCCTGGGCAGAACTCATTTAAGTGCAGTGGAAACCCAGCCTGAGCCAGGGCTGCTCTGGGATGCTGGGAATCCACGTGACTTCTGGGTGCTGATAAATTGCTGGGCATGTAAGAGTTAAAGGGAATGCAATGCCTGGTCTTGCTGACGGAGTCTCCTGCCTGTCTGCCCGGACAAGGGGGCTGCTCCACGCCAGCCTTTGAGTCATGAAATCAGCACAAGCCAGGGCAAAGCCCTCTGCTCGCTGCACAAATCCTGCAGGCAGCTCACTTCTTTCTCTAGTTTGAATACCTGTGCTTCGAGGCAGCTGTTAGCAGAGAAGGCAAGAAAATGCTTGTGTGAGTTTTGGCACTTCGGCCTGCGGGGCTCCTTCCCAAGGGACAACAGCACTGGATACTGGTTGTCCCCTCCTAGCCCCTGCTTTCTCAGCAGGGAGCAGAGAGAACAAGTCTGGCTTCGCCTGGTCTTGTGCCAGCCGTGGGTCTCCTCAGGAAAAGGAAATTCCCAGCTCCTCCCCAGGACAGCTCAAACCTGGAAATGGTGCAAGGGGAATTTAACCTGGACATGACAGCTGCGATCTGGCCCGAAATCTGCTCTTCAACTCAAGAAATAGTTTGCTGTCTCTATCTAAATGTTTTTGTCTGTCTCTACTTAAAAGCTTTAAATAATATCACAACACTACTCACACATCCCACACTGCGAAACAGATAAACAGTGAGAGGAGCTGAGCGTGTATAACAAGCTGGAATAAAACCAAAAGAGACATAAAGCCTGCGATCAACTTGGTAGCACACAAGAGCCACCAGAGGGTGATCACAAGGGTTGACTCAAGTTCTGCTCCCTCTTCTGCTTTCTTATCCCATTTATGTCCTTGATCTCCACCTTAATCATTCTCTGATGACTGAGGCTTGATCAAGCTCTTGTTGTTGCCATTTCAGGGAGCACGTGGATCAAGTTCTCAGGGTCTTGAAAGTGCCACCATGCCCTGAAATCCCATTTCTTAGACTGCAGTTGATCTTGTCTATTCTCCATAAATGGCCTCTTGCCCTCTTGCTTTGTGTTTGTACTCAGCCCGTGTGATGCAGAATGCAAAAAAAAAGGTTTTATGGGAGACTACTAGAAGATTGTAATCTTGTCTTATCTCTCATTCCAGACGTATCCTGAAATGACTCGTTCTTTCTTCTCTTTTTATTTCACAATATAAGCATTTTGCAGAGGAGGTGACATCTTTCAGTGCTTTAACATTTCATCTCCCTATGTCTTCACATATTTTTCCACTTTCTCATCTGCATGTTACCAACTTAATTATGCTGCACAATGACTTTAAAAAGACAAACTCTAACAAAGGCTAACGAGGATGTTTCTTGGCAGCTGGTCATTGTTTTGCCTTGGGCCCATAACTTCTCTTGCTGCTCTCCACTGGGTGCTGAAGCCATGCTTGTGTTTAGAGATAACTGCTCCGAGCAAGATTATATCATATTTTCTGTGTGTGCTTTCAGGAGGGTTTAATGCTGTGTAATCTGCCCATTATAACCACATCTCCAGACAATAGCAGGCTGCAGAACACAGTGTGATAAAGTGTTAGCAAATCTTGTTCGTGTTCATTCCCTGTCATTACATTTACGTTCTAATGGTTTAAGAGGAAAAAAGAAAAGGCTCAAATCAACGGCTGCAGATGTGCCCAATTTTCTTCACTCACAGCCAAAGATGCTGTGGCCTCTAGGTGAGGTGTGTGATATTTTTCTGAATTTGTCTGTCAAAGCAGCATAAGCTTAAGATCTTTCTACTTAATCATGCAAATTGAGTGATCATGTTGATGTGTCTGAACCAACCTTCAGTAAAGGCATTGGAGAATAACTGCAGCAGTTATCATCTTCTCCAGGCACTTCCAGGTACATTTCTGAAGCTCAGTGTGTCCTGCAAGTATGAGCAAACAGAGTCTGTGAAGAGCAGAAGAAACTTCCTGTTCTTACTGTCTTTTAATAACCCATTTTCCACAAGCAATACCACTCATCACTTTTGTAGCAGAACAATTTCTCATGATTTAGTTTTGTTCTGTGAGCATAGTTAGTAGCTGAAGTAGTCAAATTCCATTCAAGATTGAGCATAAGTGACTTTGCCTCAGTTTTCTGTCTTGTTAAAGATATAACTCATGTTTAAAGAGTTAGGAAGTAGTTTTTCTTGAAAGACCAGTACCTTTAAATTCCTGCACACATATTTAATTTCTGAATGCCAGGTGTCAATAACATCCTGAAAACGTGGTGAAGTCACATTATTTCCTCATGGGTCAGAACGATCTTTTGCAAGACTAGAAAGGGTCTGATCTTGTCTCAAATTGTACTCCTGGTTCCTAGAAATACTCTTACTAGGAGATAAGGAAAATGATGTAACCATGGAGGTCCACTGGGTATTCTGCATTGAATGAAATCCTCCTTGCCTACCGTGAGAATGGTCATAGAACAAAAATTCCAGATGGGCTAATCATAACACAAGCATTTACTGAGGTTTCAAGCTGGGACATCTGGGAGAACAACTATGGAACAAAATGCTGAAAGGAAAAGGTGCATTCATCCTAACTGGGGATAGCTCTTGCCTCAGAGTGGCCAGGGCTCCTTACTGAGGGGAGATGCCGTCTTTGTTCGGTCAGCATTAATTAATGGCAGGAATTCCCAGCCAGTCCACTCATGGACTTGAAGGTGAGCTCATGAAGCTACTTACTGGGGTTGAGGAGGGGTCTCTTGGGGAGCCTTGTCCCTGGAGAAGGGCCTTGTGAAAATCTCTGGTGCTTGGGTGAGGCTTTATAGTGATACTCTGTTTATCTTCATTAGTGTTTAAATTTGTTTTGTGGAGAATAGAGCTGACCTTGAGTTTGCTCTATGTGCCATCAGCAGGTATGGGGATGAGAGAGGCTTCTCTTCCTGCTGAAACCATCCTTATGCTTTGTGCTTAATGTAAACAATGTGTTTAGAAATGTATTGTCTGTGGCAGATCTGACATCACAACCAAATTCTTTAAAATGAAATGTATAGGGGGAATCATGTGTCAGCTGCCTAGCACTGAAATGTATGGAATGGAAGTAAGCAAACCTTTTCTTAATTAAAAAAATGAAAATGGATTCTGAACTTTATCTAAGGGTCACTTTGGGATGATTTTTAGACAGAAAAAATCTTGGCTTTCTGGCAGGACAGCTGTGAGGGAGTGTTCTATTCATTAGAACACAATTTGTCCAAGAAAATATGTTCCAAGTCCTAATCAATTTAGATGAAAACTTGCTGGACAGGGTTCAAGCAGGCCAGTTATGGAGTCTTATAAAGCCAAACCCACATGTCTCAGTGGGCAAGAGGCAAGATAATCTTAGCTTACAATGGAATGTTTAAATTTATACAGCTAAGACACTGACATAGGCACAAGAGTTGGTTCTTTTGTGTTAGGTTTTTTTAACCAGAAACACGTGAAGAATTAGAGTTTTTAAATAGAGTGAATATCCCTTTAAGATATAATCACTCATAGTGAATGGACTATAGCCAGATTCATCCCTACTTTAGCATCTATAGAAAGATTTTCAGAAAAGACCAGCTTCCAAAGCACTAGAAACAGAGGTGTGCCTCCAAATAAAGGTCCCTGGCATCACAGGCTCATGCAGAGTTTTATAATTCCCAGCTGTATAAGGATTTATTTTTTTTAAATGAGCTGCTTCAGCAGTGGCAATTGAGCAGTTTGGAGAAGCTGTTGCACAGTTAGCCCCTGGGAAGGTGGCACCATGCGCAGCATTGTTCCGCTGTTAAATGTGCGCTCTTTATGGTGGCACATCACTACCGAGCACAGAAAACCACAGCACAGCACACCCCCAGCCTTCCTGGTGCTAATGGTAACTATTTTAGGGTTTGCTTTTCTGCCATTCAGCTAGCTTCTCCATTATTGCAGCTAGTAGCTTTAAAACAATGCATTTGCAGATCCATGCAAATTCCCATAGGGATGAGATATACAACCTGAGCAATCTTGAACCTGGGGAATATTACATTTCTTAATTTGAAATGGTTTTCTAACTTGCATAGTCTTAGCTAAGGTTAATCTTCACCACAAACATGAATCCAGTGTGTCTTTCACAGTCGCTGTCAGTGCTTGGTAGAAAGCCACAGCACTAAGTTGATCTCTGCAGTGCCAGGTCACATTCACCTCTTTGCTAGTGGATCCTTTCCTCTCCTGCATTCATCCCTGGGAAGTGACAAACACACCATTTCTCTTCTCTCGTGACTCTCTTCTGGCACTGAAAGGCCTTCACTGACTTCAGGGGAAAAAAATAAAATTCTTTCTAGCTGTAATTGGCCCTGTCTACATCACAGGACAGCCCCTCAGTCCCAAACTTGTTACTCACCAGCCTTCTCCTGTCCAGGGACTCAGACCTGAGTCAGGAGCTGTCTTTTCTCATCATGGCTCCTGTAATTTCAGGGGGCAGTGAAACACCCCTTCTGCCAGCCCTCCTCCTCCTCCTTTGTCCAACAGCACCAAGCCACCGCACCACCCTTGCACCTGCATCCCCCCTCTTGACTCGGAGAGGGATTTACTCGCATGGCTGGGGCTGGATGTGGAAGAGAAGGAGCATACAGTATGGTTAAGCAACTTGTGGTTAAAGTCACAGACTCTGGAGACTTCTCGACTACTGTAAACGCCAGCGGTTCGTTGTCCCACAGCCTCTTCCTTCCTTCACACCCTACTCTGCCAAGTCAGCCACCTGAGACTCTGCTTATTGCTCTTGTTTTCCCTGGCTCTTCTCACTTGTTTACTTAAAAATCTCCTTCCCTCCCCTTCCCTTCATTTGAATTTCTTGCAGGAGGGTCTTATAAGGACACCTACTTTAATCAGAATTTCCTGTGATTTAATAGGCAGCTTTTTTTTGAGTTTTACATGTTTTGAAACAAAAATGTAATAATTTCTTGATTGCCTCTTCCCCGCACTCTGCTTTGAAACGAACCCTTTTCTTACGGAAATTCATGGTTTTAAAGGCCCAGTTTAAAAGGCAGACTCTGTCCCGCAGAGGAGGAGGAGGAGGAGGAGGAGGAGGAGTGGTACTTTGGACGCAGCAGGACAGCCTGTCACCCAGGGGAAAACAGCCGACAAGCTGCTGAAGCTGGCTGCATATTTTTGTTTCAAAAAGCATTCCAGACTAAAACCACCTGTGAGCGAGTCTGGCGGCTGATTTAGTAGGGCCCAGTGCAGAGTGTGCTGTCAAAAGCCACGCTTATTTTCACAAAGGCAAATGAATCAGTTTTTATGTGGCAGGGCGACAGCTCGCTGGGACAGGCTCGTTAAAACTTTGTAAAACAAACTGTAAGCGAGAGGTGCAACATTTCCTTATTCAAACCCGGGGAATAGACAGGCGTCCTATGGAAAAGTGAGTCATATTCTCTGTGGTACATTCTGTTCATCCTGTTATAATAAACATGAGTGTTTGTTTGCTGAGCCCATCAGCATCCAGCTATAAACTTGATTAGGAGGACAAGCTCCTCGGCCGCTGCCAGGCTCGCGTGTGCACTGCTGCTTGGTCACTTTGTTGTATAACAGCACCAGTCATGTCAGGCTGCCATTCCAAGAGGAAATAACAGCACTTCCCTCATTTCTTTCAAATCCATCCCAAATTTCTATTAAAGACATCAAAGCAATTACTCTAATACTTTCCGTGCTTTCCAAATGACTCATCTTTTAAAGAAACTGCTGGAAAATAAGGCACGACTAGTGTTCCTTAATTTCAGGGTTTAAGACTTTTAAGAATCTCATGGAAAAAAGTCAAAATAAGAAGCCACAAACCCACCTTCTCATAAAACCCTTCTCCATGTTTTATATATTTCTGTGCTACCAGTTGGAGCTGGTTTTACAAGCTACATGCCAGAAGATAAAACAGGTTGTTAGTCCAGCTCCGCGACTGCAGAAGGTAAATTAGCTGACCCAATGTGTTTATTGCTACCATTGTTGGAAGATGGCTTTTAAACAGGATGATGCTTGGCTGCATCTAGAATGAGTAGTGAAATAAGGGATTGTCTGCTGGAAACAGGGGGACTTCTGGGAAGGAAGTTTCTATGCACCATAAGTAGCACTTTGGAAATCTGACTCTTGCCCAGTTATAAGAATGGGCAAGGTCTCCAAAATTTTAAATGCTTGCTGCATTTTTAAGAACTGTAGATGGGGCAGGAGGGATTGCTGCTGACTTCAGTGGGAATAGAGCTGGAGATTAGCCATGGGTTAGAAACTTGTTGGGTTATAGCTTGAAGCATTTCAGCTATTTCCATTGAATCACTTGCTCCCTACAATTACTTGTCTAATGCTGCACTCCAGGATGAAGGGAAGGGCTGAGGACAATGAGGATCCCCTGCCTGGCTCTGACAGGTAGGCATTCTCAGCTTCTGGAATGCATGATGGTACCCTTAAGACTGCTCATTTTGCTGACTTTTTTCTTCCACCTTGTATCCACATGTCAAAGCATGCTGTTGCAGACTCTCCCATGCAAGACGACCATGCACCAAAAAGCCTTGGAGTGACAAACAGCACGAGACTGCAGGTAAAATGGCTACTCCACTCCTCAAACTGAACCTTCCATGGGGTAGGAAATATAGACTCTTTTGCCTTTTTGCTCTGGCAAATATATGGTGATAGTTTTTGGGGTGCTTTCTACCCCTGATAATAAGTTTCTTAATAAATTTCCAGTTACTGAAGTCCATTCCTCCTTTTCAGTCCTGTATTACAGGTATTTTTAGCAGTCAAGGAAAACCCTGTATTGTCCCTCCTCAAAGTCTCCTCATACCATTCTATGTTGAGGTGGAGAAATGCTTCAGAGCCATGTCAGATGCTTTTGGCATGCACGAGCCAGCTCCAGGAGTCAGTCCAGCTCCAGGTTCTCCCATCTGACAGGGAAGCAGCAGCCAAAGGCTCTCCTCGCCCACTGCATTGCCTCAGCTTACCTCCGTGAGTCACGCGCCTCGGGAGGGCTTCTCTTAACCATAAGTGGGATGTTTCATAAACCTGAGGTTTTTTAATCTTCAGATGTTCACAGCTGTTCACAAAAATATCAAATACACAGTCCAGCATGATCGGCTACATGCTGGGAGAAAAAATACATATAGCATTGTACTCGGGCAGGGCCAGGATCTCTCAGTGGGTTCTCTGGCTGGAATGAATGGTTGGCATTGTATTTTTCTAGGTAAAATACAAGAAGTTTATCCAGTAATAGAGCCTGTTGAATCTAGAGCAGCCTGAATTCTTGTAACACCCCCTGCGTGCACATGCCTGTGTGGCAGGTGGAAACACCATATTCAAGAAGTGAAGAATGACTTAGAAACATAGAATAGTTTAGGTTGGAAAAGACCTCTGAGGTCATCGGTTGAACCAATTTGATTTCTGCTTTTTATCCCTTGTCAGTAACTGTTTTCTTTCCGTTGTGGAAATTGTCACCCTGTGACCACATCACCACATCATGACAGTGATTTTTTAATTTATTTTTTTAATTTTAGCGCTCCCTGGAGAAAAGTATATTCACACATATTGTACATGTGTGGGTGCTTAGACTAAAGCAGGGGGTGTTGGGAGCTGCAGGTCCTGGTCTTTCCTGTGCTGGCTCCTGGTGAGGCATGGATGAATAAAGCTGTTTGTAT
This sequence comes from Atrichornis clamosus, assembly GCA_013400975.1. NCBI lineage: Eukaryota > Metazoa > Chordata > Aves > Passeriformes > Menuridae > Atrichornis > Atrichornis clamosus. Next base: position 46,841 of record WBMZ01008528.1, on the reverse strand, counting down.
GTGCTGCTGCAAGAAATACATGTGCAAGCAAGATAAGATATCTGTGGGTGCAGGAGCATCTCCTTGGGAACTCCAATATTTGGTTTGCTGACAGTATCCTTCCAGTGAAGCAGCTTTTAGTTGCTTTCCACCTCAGCTTGTTTATCTGTAAAATGGAAATAGGGAACTTCCTAGAGAACCCAGAGCTATATTTTAGTTATTCATAGCTTTTGCATAGCCTTGAGGAGAGTATAAGCTGTAAATCTCTGAAGCTGCATACCAACATTTCTGTGGTTTAAGCTTCAGGGGAGCCCCTTTTCCAAAGACACTGCTGTATTCTGCTGGCTGTGTGTTTCATGGCAAGCCTGTGTTCAGCCCTTGGCATGCAGAGCCTCAGCACTGGGACCCCCCGACACCTTTCTGTGTGCAAAGTCAGGTGTTCTCCTGCAGGATCAGTCCTGCTGGGGTCTGCAGGCTGGAGCTGGGAGGGTCCCTGTCGTGTGTGCTGTGCTTTTGAGGTGCCGAAAGCGGGCTGTGGCAGGCCTGGGCTTCACAGCCTGTCAGGGCACGGGGCAGTGGCCCCTCCCAGCACCAGCACAGCCCTTACCCAAGCCACAGCCACAGTCTGCACCCAGGGCCGAGCACTGCCAGGGCAGTGGGCACACACGGTGCCTCCCAACAGGATGGAAGGTGGGTCACGTCACCCCGTGCCTCTTGGTAATCGGCCCCAGTGCTTTACCATCAGCTCCCTGGAGGCCGTGACATTTGAGCTCACACTGGCTGCCCCGGCACAGGGAGGTCAAACAAATTGAATTTCTCTTCCAGTTAGCTGTATATGGCTTTTGATCGCTGTCCATCTGAGACCTTGTGTGTTCTGGCTGGGAAAATGCACGCCACGTTCCACCCCCTCCTGCAGCCAGGGGAGCCGTGATGCCCCTGGCAAACGAGTGCGCTCGCGGAGCATCGCTTAGCCCAAAAGCCATCACTGAAGCGTGGCCTCTGTCGAGAAGGATCCCAGCTTCCCTGGGCCTCTCTCCCTTACACATGTTAATTCCTTCCTATTTTCTTTACAAGCTCTAGCAGAATAGTAAGCTGCAGTAAAGAGAGGGGATATGTTCAATTTAAGCAGCGAGATTATGATGTTCCGAATAAAGCCGTATTTATTAATAATTACCTCTCTGCCATGACTTTAAATTCAAACAGCTGGACAGCCTCTGCTCTTTATTAATTTCCTTGGATCCTTGGCATGAAGCCCTCAATTCCTGTGATGTAATGGTATAAAAAGTTGGCTCTGGACCGAGCTTCCACCCACAAGTTCTAAATTTGGAGCATGGCAAATTTCTGCAGATTCCAGAGACAGCCTATGCTCAAGACGTGCTGATGCCTTCAGTCCCATCCTATTGCACCAAACAACAAGATTGTGTGCTTTTTATAACTGGGATCATAAATGTGACTCAGATGCACATGTTGTCTATGTAAGCACTTGGGGCTGGCTATCACTTTATGGCACTGGGAAGAAGCCAAGCCAAATAAAAATTGTTTTGAGTAAATATTACATTTCTAGAGCATGAATAACTTTTCTCTGCAGCCAACGTGTCACTAATGGGAATAAGGAAGAAGACGGGGTGAGGGGAAAGCAGGAACTAAATCATCCCTCTAAACACAGACAGTCTGCAGCAAGACCTGTTGTTTCGACTCGTCTGGGGTGTGATATCCCAGATAATTCGTAGCAGGTCTCAGCAAGGCCACCAGTGATGGAAATAAAAATAGCTGTATAGCTCAGCACCATCCTGCTGCGCAGCTCTCTTTTGGGTGGGATCTCCAGGAGTGGTATGTAAAGCAGGCAACCAAAGAACCAAGTGTCCTTCTCTCCCCCACTCCCAAATGTGCAGCGGCTCAAGCATGTGGATACTCCATGGAGATCAGTGTTGCTACTCACGTGCTCAGCACTAAGCGTGTGCACATGTCTGTCCAGGACCCAGGCCAGAAGGAAGCATGAGTTTTTCATCCTGCAACTTTGGGACCCTAGGGGATGTCTGCACTGCAGAGCAGGGGGAAGCAGAAAATGAGCCCACGTGCCGCTTTGCATCCAGAAGAAAGCAGCTGACTGGCAGCTCTGTGGGGCAGGGATATGCCATCCCACCACCAGCACAGGACTGGCTCATCTCGGCTGCTGGCTCTTCTAGAGCTCCTCCAGCAAGCTGATAAGTCTCAGCATCCCCCAAAATATCAATTACTTCTGCCTTTGAGCAGTACTCAGGTGCTTCATCTACCTGAAATGCAAAGGGATTAGGAAAAAAAAAAGCTCTTTCTGCAAGAAGTTTTCAGGAAACATCCCCCGATAAAAGGAATCTACAAGTCTCTCAAAAATAATAGCCAGATAGAAATAACAAGTGAGAGTCTAGCTTTGAAAATCATTAGTGTCTTTCCCATTTTCCTAATGGGCATGTGCATTCCTTCCTGTTGCACCTTTGAGCTTTTACATATCAGACAAGTGCTTTACTGAGCTTTGCTGTCTTCTCCCTTTTTATAGGCTTCTTTCAGATAGCAGGAAGAAAACTGGCTTTAACAGAGGAGCTCAGACAGGAAGCAGCAACGTTCCAGGAGGATTTTGGAGTCAAGCAGGAGAGCAACTGGCTTCTCAAAGTGTGTATTTCCGAGATCCCTAAAACCCTTGGCTGCAGAGTTGGAGCAGGTGAGTGGGGAGGCGTCGAGAGCACTCCACATCCTCATGTCCCAGCCGCCCCTATCAGAAGCGTTTGAAGAGCTGCTCTGTTGCAGTGGGCTGGGCTGGGGCTTGCAGATAAAATGTTTGAAGGGCTGTGAGCCCTGCAATAACCACAGCAGGCTTGACGTCAGCAGACCTGTACCTCCAGGGACTAGTTCTGAGAAATCAGTGCCGGTTTGCCCAGCTAAGGCAGTTTTGACTGCGTTTGAAGGATCTGGGTGATAAGTCCTTTTTCCGTGCCTTGCATGCTGCCAGTGGTTGTTTTCTGCCAGAAGAGCAGCCCAAACAGTGTACAAGGGACTGGCTCTCTCCCCTTTGTAATGCATTTTACCATGTGGAGAAACTTTTGTAACACAAGAAAGTGTTTTAGCATATTAGAGCTTCTAAATTGTTAGAACAGTTGGAAAATCCTAATTGCCTTAAAAACTCAAGGAAAAAAAAACAGCAAAGAAAACATTTTTGGATTGCAGAATTAACAAAACTGGAAGCTGAAGTTCAGTTTCCTGGACTAAAAATCTATTCAAGGAGTCCTGTTTTACTTGCAAGATTAACACAAATACTTGAACCTTCAACAAGTGCTTTGCACCTACCCCCAAACTTGTTGCTCTGAGTTGCAGAGCTTAAGCTCTGAAAACCCTCCAGAGCTGCAGTGTTGAGGTTGGTCATGTTTAGATTTACCCCAGGTTGTTTTCAGGGCTCCACATGCACAAGAGAGGGGAAAATCTACCTGGGATTGATTCAACAGCTTGAATGAGAGACGCCAAAAGAGGGTTTGGCTGGAGTGCTGGCCTAATTTCCATTAAACTTTGGGGGTAGTTATGTGGTGATTTAACTCCAGTTAATTAGATACCTAAAGGCTGCTTCAATTTGTGGTTGTTACCCAAGAGCTCACAGGAGGTTTTCTGGCTACCAGGAATCAGGAATAAAGGTGGAGGAGCTGGAGGTGACCCTGCAATGGGCTGGCAGGGGCTGCTGCCAGGGAGCTCTGGTCTTGCAGGGGTTGCCCTGGTACACATGGCCCTTTCCAAGGCCTCACACAGCAATCTCTGATTTGCACCTTGTGGACACAGTTCCAGGGTATCACCTACAGAGCCCTCTTTTTAGGGACAGTTTACTATTTTGCCGATGTCTGTGTGCTTTTTTAATGGGTAAACATCCCTCATGTTTCATCAATGCCCAGCTGAGGCATAAGGAGGTTAAGGGACCTGACGAAGGTGATAGCAAGTCAAATTGTTTGGAATTTTGTAGCTCTGAAATATCATCTTTCTAAAACAGGAAACCCTCTCAGGAGTAGTAGGTTTTCATTAAAACAACAGTTCAAACCTGTCGATCTTGATCTATCAGGAAAAAGAGGAATGTAGAAAATGTGAGAGTTAGCTTAGCCTCTCTTAAACTAAACCACCAGGTTCACGTTCCTGTGGAGAAACAAATACCCTGCAGGCATCGTGGTGTCTTTGATTTATTTTTGGAAGTTGAAAACCCCCCCTTTTGGTGTCTGAGCTAAGAAAATACATGGGTTTTATGGGCCAACAAAAAGTTTCTGGAGGAAAAAACCTCCAGTCACACTTCTCAGGGGCTTATGACATGAGCAGTTGAGCTAAGGTAATCCAACTTAGCCTCCCCTACATTTCAAAATTGGATTAAAGTTCCTAAGTCATTGAGGGAAAATGTTACCCAACAGAGTACTGACTCTCAAATTAGTGTTTCAGGCCTTGGCAGCGGCGGGGGCAGACCCTGGTTTCAGTCACCTGAACACATCAGGGTGACCAACACGCCCACCGGAGGCAGCGAGGGCATCGTGGCTGCTCAGCGTTCGGTGAAGCCCCCGAGCTGTGATGAGCGGCTGTGGTGACAGCCTCGGCCATCACCTGCCCGGTCCTCTGCCTTTTCCTCGGTGAGATGGGTCACCCCAGCCGTCGGCAGAGGTTTTGGCTGCTGTTAGGTGCGGGTTTCTCCTGCAGCAGCAGCAGCAGTGTGGTGCTGCACGTACACAAGTGACGCGGCTCCCAGCGTGGGACCAGCTCAGCTGTGAGACACCCGCGCGGTGCCGCATCCCCGCGAATCTGCCTTCCCGGGCGGGATCGGCAGATGGGATTCATTAGGAGCCTGCCGAGCAGGGCCGTGCTCCCCGGGCTCTCCCGGGCCGTGCGGCGGTGTCCGGCTGCCATCTGGTGTCCGGCGCCCGGGGGGGCCCCGCGCATCCCCCGCGCAGCCCCCGCGCAGCCCCCGCCACCGCGGCCGGCGGCAGCGCGGGCTGAGTGGCATCCCCTGGGCTGCGGCCAAGCCGTGAGCAAATCCTGCCCAGGCTCACCAGGGCCCCCCGCCACGGTATCTCCCGCATTCCTGCGGCAGATCTGGTATTTCTTATTGTTCTCCCCGTCTCTGGGGGAGCGGCTGCCGCTGCCTGGCCGGCCTGCCGGGGCAGGAGCTGGCGGAGCCCTGAGCTGCGGGTCCCACGACTCGCCGGGGGCTTTGGAAAAATCGTGTCAGCCTTCTCACCCTGCTTCGGCACGTAGGGACTAGGGGCTCATAGGAGGGGCAAGATGAAAATGAGAAAAGAGTGGAAAATTGGAAGAGCAGTGAGTGGTTGTGCAGCACCGCTCTCCTGGAGGTGGTGTGGGCTCGGCTCAGGCTTCCCTGGGCTCAGCACTCACCCGGGAGCTTTCTGAAATAGCTGCGCCAGCCTGCAGCAGCACAGCACCTGGAATCTGCCGGCTAAGTGGTGTGCCGGCAGCCCCAGGGACACGGGCAGCAAGGACTGGTCAGAACGGGGCGGCAGGAGGCAGAGACAGAGCTGTCTCTGAAGCTGTGCAGGACGGGTCCCTGCTCTGCACCCTCAGCACGGCTGCTGGGGAGCAGCCTGGCCCAGCAAGGGTGTTCAGCGCCTAAACGCGTTTTCTTTTCCCCTTTTCCTTTGACAAGTTGGTTCTCGTACCACACCCCAGGCCTGTGCCGTTCCTTGAAGTATGATTTCAAGGAATATATGCTCTGGATTTTCTCCTGCTGACAGAAAGGATTTGCTGGCTGGAGGTGGCCTGAGAGCAGCTGTAGGCTTGGCTCTTGCCATCTGTAATGGTGACAGTGAGGGGAACATGCTGGAGCACGGGCAGGCAAGTTTCTTTTGCCAGCGGGGCCACGTGCAGCTGTTTTGGGAGACCAGGCTTGGGGTGATGGTTGTTTTGAGCCAGCCATTTCCCCAGGAAGCTCCTTGGGCCAGCAGAGACCCCCTTGGACATTGTGCAACCTGCAATGCCCATGCTGAAGCAAACCAGCAAACACAGAAGATGCCACCTCCATGCCCACAGGGAGCAGTGCCACAGCACTCAGCTTTTGGTGGAGGCCTGGGTGTGAGCAGGCTGTATCCTGCCCCCATCATTTCCCACCTTCTGTCTGGGAAAAAGCAGTCCATGGCCACACAATCTTTTTGGCAGGGAGGGAAGACCTGGCTGCAAAACAGAGCATTTTCCTCCCTCACAGGAAGATGTGGTAGTTGACTCCATGGTTTGGAGATGAATAGCCCAAAGCTTCACTAGCAAAGGAAATGGTTTGGAAAACACAACCTGGGGCTGCTCCAAATGCAAAATTTCAGTCCCAATAATGCTGTGAGAGGAACTTTTTGAAAATGTCTAAGCAGAGTCTGACCATAAATAAGTTTTTTAAGTGGTTTTTTTTTCTTCTTTTTTAGTCAGGACCGAGGAACCAGCACCCCAGAGGACCTGCACTTCCCCAACGCTTGCGCTTTGTGTCCAGGCTGATCTGCACAAACCTCTGCAGAATGGAAAGAGAAATCCCCATGCTCTGGTAGGCGTTGAAACTCCTAATTTGTGTCAACACCAAGGAAGTCCAGGCTGCTTTTGAAACTGTCTCATGTCTGTGCTTGAGCTTTTAATCCCACCTGAGATACAAATATGTTCCAATTAGGCTTTTTGGCCAAGGTAGGTGAAAGGACAGGGGTGCCTTGGGCAACTGTGGGTGAGTCATGGTGAAACATCCTCACAAACACACTGGGGGGTTCCCGGGGTGAAATCCGTGATGCCTGAGCACACCTCTGCTGTGTGCTCAGGGAAAAAAGGCAACAGTAGGAATAACAGCACGTGAGTGTTTGCACGAAGACATTGTTAGGCCCAGATCCCATAAAAGCTGTTTGTGTGCTGCAGCCATGGCAAGGAGCCCTATTAATGAGCAATTCTATTAATAACAGTGTATAAAGCTGGTGCTAGATCAAGCTGCTTTGGTAGGCAGAAGAGTGATGTGAGCAATGAGCAGGCTGAGTAGGGTAGAAAGGGCTATTTTTTTGTGGTTGTTTTATTCATTAAGGAATTTTAAGTAATGGTTGATGGGGAAAAGTGAGTGTAATTGTTTAGGAGATCATGATTTCCTTTTTTCTTATCAACATTCTGCCCAGTCTGTCATGGACTTTCCCCTGACCCCACTGCTCATATCCATTTACATTTCCTCAGTCAATTAGGCCAAAATATGGGAAAAAAGGCAGGAGAAGGGCTCTTGTCAAGTCATTCTTCTGGGGTTATGTGTATAGGTGTTAAAACCTGCCTCATTAAATCTCCCTCTGGAGGTTTTTCAGGATGTTTTTTATTTAACTGTTTTGCATCATACTGTTTCAATTTTAGTTTCTTTTGGAGGCAAGAACCAGCTACCTTTTTCCGAATCTTTTTTCATCTTATATGTGTTAAAACAACCCCTGGACTTTCTCTTTTTTTTGAAGGGTGGGTACTTTTGACATACCCAGAAAGCCAATTCATAAAACAGTGCTTTTCTGTGCTTTTGCTTCCCGGCATTTCCGAGTAGTTGAAGTTCACAGTGAGACTCAATGTGTGGAAGCCACAACAGTCTCTAAATTCACGAAGTGTCACAAAGTTTCAACTTGCATTGAATTTAGGCCCTCACGGTCACGTTAGCACTAAAGCACGGCTGGCATCCTCTCCCCACACACGCCCACCCTGTTTGCGGGCTGGAAGGGATGAGTCTGAGTCCTGCTCCCAAAAGGGGAGTACGTGATGCTGAGCACGTCCTCCCCTCAGCCCCACTCCTGCGGCCTCGGGGCATGTACACGAGGCACCTGGGAGAACACTCTTTGCAGGGAAGCAAACTTCCTTACTCATTTTCCCTTGCTCTGCTTTACTCCCAGAAAGCTGCGTGGCACCCCAAGCTGTGTCTGCAGATGCGAGATTGCTGCGCGCTCTACCCGACTGTGCACATTGTCCTTCTGTGCTGCGCTGGGCTTTATTTGGAAAATATGCCCGAATTAGCTCCAAGGCCAGTGGTAACACCCGTAAAATCCTTTTTTTCCTAGGCTGACGGGATATCTGTGGGATCGGGCACACTGAGCTAACAGAGAAACCGAATGGGGAAGGCAGGGACAGAGCTGCAGTGGCCATGGCAGGGAGGTGGGTGACGGTGCTGCAGCCGGAGACCTGGATCACGGCGCTTTTCCCTGGCACCTGGGAAAGGAGAGGGAGGGTGGGCTGTACCGGGACACCTCCGCAGGTCGGGAACACCGCAGGAACGCGGGCCGGCGACGCTGGGCTGGGCCACCACGAGGTGGCAGCCGGAGCCCAGCGATGAGGCAGCCCCGGGGCCCGGCAGGGTGGTGCGTTCCTGCCCCGGGGTCCCGGCGTGGTCCTGCCCCGGGGGCTCCGGGGGCCCGGCGTGGGCAGCCAGGCGCGGGGCGCCGGGGGGTGCCGCGATGACCGAAAAGATTTATTTGTAAAAAAGCAAACAGAAGAGAGGCACAAGTATGAAGTAACCAGAACGGTACCGGCACAGTTGGAAAACCCCTAAAAATCTTGTTGAAGGAGTTTGTCATTCTCTGAGAGGACAAGTGTGTGGCACACCTACCGCCCTTCTGTGCCCCTTCCTCTGGGAACAAATAATGACCTCTCTCCCCGAAGCAGCTGAACGACCTTGTGGATATCCCCTTTCCTGGTCCTTCCCGGTTTGCCCAAAAATTGTTTACGTAACTGCTTCACATATTTGACATAAAAATCACAGCAGTTATTTTCCATTCACTTTTACGGAGATGGATGGTGCAGCTCCTGTTCCAGGTGTCCTGCATGACTGAGCTATAGGATCATAGGATAGGTTGGGTTGGAAGGGGCCTTAAAGATCATTTAGTTCCAACCCCCTGCCATGAACAGGGACAAACAGGTTCTTCTTTTGGGGTTGGGGTCCCCCACCGGTCCCAGGATACAGATCCTGTCCTAAGACACTGTTTCTTCCCCCCACACAGGCTTTGCTTTTGTGGCTGTTCATGCAGGACAGTGAAACAGAAGTAACATGAGTTGCCGGAAACCAGCCTGTAACAGTTTGGGAATGTGTGATCCAGTATGCACGGCTCATAAATCAGATCCATAAAATGGTCACAGGGCAAAAAAAAAAAACCCAAACCAAACCCCATCCTGTTTTTAGAGGGAAAAGCACTGTGGTGGTGTTTTGTAGGACTGCTCCAGCAGCACCAGGTAAATTAAACCTGAATCTGGCAGACAAAACCAGCGGGCTTGGCCCTCCAGTGCATCTCCCAAGGGTTCAGGAACAGCAGCCACAGTTTTCCAGTGGTCTCTGTGTAAGCCGAGGGTGTAGCTTCTCGGGCAGAACAGAGACATCCCTAATCCCACAGTTCACTGGGGATATCCTCACCATCAGCGGGCTCGTTGGTTTGTTGGATAGGAGGGCTGCAATCCTTGGCCTCACTGGAAATGATGCCGCACCAGGAGGCAGCTTTCCATGCTCACTGTTCCACGAGCTGTGGTGACTCACAGCTCTGTGCTCCCTTTGGAAGCTGTTCAGTGTGGCTTTAATGGCCTCATTCTCGAGTGGGATTTTTGCTCAGAATGCAAATGGTTTAATTTTTAAGCCAACCGCTCCCCCACCTTTACTGAGCAAGGCTCCACACAAAGCGAAAAGGAACCTTGTCCCATTTCCTCTTCTGCCAGTAAGAGCTAACGCCAGACACACAGACAGACAGACAGACAGACGGGGCTGACGTTGTGAGGGGCTGTTGTGTGTGTCTGTGCCAGGTGCCAGGTGTCCCCACAGCTCCCTGCTGAGCCTGCCCTGCCCTTGTCCCAGGCTGGATCAAGGTGTGCAGAACATGAACATTAAAGAACAGGAGTGCTCCTAAAACAGAGTATATTTGTGTTATCTGTGTGACCACTGCCTTTATTACCCTTTAACATCCCACTGACCTGACCATTACACTTCTTCCACACCACAGTTACTGGATTTTCAACTCCAGTAACCCAAAAGAAACCCAGGCAAAACGACATCAATTAATTCCAAAATGTAAATGACTTTATATTACTTTATTAAACAGCCAATTCTAAAGAACAGTAAAAAATATGAAAACATGCATTTGGTGTTCTTAAAAAACAGTTGTCCAAAATAAAGACTGTTAGAAAAATTAAACAAGTTTAGCCCCAATATACCTTCTGCTCTCCACATAAAAGAAGTTTGGTAGTTATAAATACTGTTCCAGCTCCTTTAGCAAAGTTTAACCATGTGTACATTAGTATTTCTATTACAGGTGGTTGGTTTTTTTCTTCACATTGCTTCTGTAAATGTGATCAATTTAAAAAATGCCTTGTTATCAAGCTTAAGGAACTACTGTTGTCCTGTACAGTGAGTATAAATAGGAAGATCCTGGATTTTCCTGCCATTCTAATCAGCACACCATTTACTGAAACATTAAAAATTCCAGTTAGTATAAAAATATAACCAGAGAATAAATGTCTGAGAAGATTCAGTATTTGAGTGAGTCTTAGTTAATAGGCAAATGAAATGCTATTGACTTCCAAATCTGGACACTACTTCTGTACAGTTTCTGCTCTTCCAAGATCCAAGTATCACCGTGCTGCACACACAGGCACTGCTTATCCTCCTGAAAAATTTACTTGGTATTTACTACAAATAATTTAACACATAGCTGAGCTAGCAAGCAGGTGCTGAGGGATGGATGTCGGGGGTACAGTCAAAGCTGCTCACAAGCCACACCAGTGGGCACCTGCTCCTCCAGGGGGGGCTCTCAAAATGTCTGTACACGTTGGCAGGAATCCTGTTTTACTGAGCAATGCCTGGTGTGGGAGATCTACACAGCAAAGGCACAGACTTGTTCCTTTTCCCTACAGAAACAGAAATAACTGGCTTTGTCCCACGAGAGAATTGTGAGGCAGAGCAGCAGGCTCTTTGTGAAGCCTTGGTACTAGAAACACTGAAGTTATTTTAGTGACACAAATTACTTTTTTTTCTAAAGCAGTATTGCTACACATTTATCATTTTTATATACATTTTTAAAATTGTTTTCCTTTTTTTTTTTTAATCTGGCCTCCAATTAAAAGTAAGACAAAATTGCTACATCTACAAATGGTGGGATGTTATAATCAGATTTCTTGCACAAACACAGCCTTGACACAGAGGATATCTGCCCTGTGCATGCTACCACCTTCCATTCATCTGCTTCAGAAATCTGTGAGCCAAAACTATGAAGAGAACTCTCAAGGCTTTATTTAACACTTCTTAAGTATGAGACAGTACAAAAACAGTCTTGCACAACTACTTTTTCCAAATGTCTTACAGCAGCATTTTCTACATGCTTATCTCCAGTTCTTTTGTTTGGATTCCTGCAAACAGAGGAAAACAGGACACCAAATCCAAGCAGGCAGCAGGTATCCAGTGATGCCAGCCCACCCTTGCTAAGGGAATGTGTCTGAGCACCGTGCAAAGAGCAACTGAGGGACAGAGCAAAAGGAAGAGGAGGCTCAGTGGAAGGAAAGCTAATGCTCTAGTTCAGAGTTGGACACAGCCTTCAGGACTGATTGACCCTGGGTTTAAATTATATTAACTGAACCAGTGGAACATTGCTTCCCTCACATTTTGGAATGGAAGTGATGCTGCTTGATTGGTTAGCTGCTGTCAGATTGTTACAAGCTGGTATAGAAAAAACTCTGTCACAAGCTACATTTCAATAAAATCTCCAGTTGAAGAGTCTTGGAAATGTGAGGGGAACCAGCACGTACTGTCAGACACCACACACTGCAATGGCTGAGCTCTGAGCAGACACTCCGACCTGGGAAACAGTATTTCATGAGTAGAAAGGCCCAACCTGCTGAGCAAACTAAGAGCTTTGTAAGCGAGAGGCTGCTCTGAGCAAAGCAGAACGAGGGGAGGTGGGCTCCGGTCCGGGCCCCACGTCAGCGGCCGCCGTCACTCAGAAGTGGCTTTTTTCCCTTTCCAGCTCCTTTGCCTTTGCTCGAGCTCAGCTTCAGTGAAGGCGGCCGGGCCCCAGTTTGTGATTAAGTGAGGATTCTTGGAGCCTGCAAGACAGAGAGCAACGCTTGAGAGAGGCATCTCTGGCAGGGACGTTGTACACCCACCGCTGCTGCGACGGGCCAAGGGGCACCACAGGATGACTTGGTGAGTGCTGTCTCTTCTGTCCCTGGAAACCTTCCCAAAGGTGACCCAAGGACCTGCCTGGCCAAGGAGGGGGCAATGCCTGGGATGCTGTCACTGAAGGTGCTTTGTGTGAGAAGTTGTCAACTGCTGCAGTCTTTCGTATCCTCATCTCCCAACTTTCACCCCCTGCCCTCAAGTAGTTCTATCTCAGGAAACCCCTCTTCTTCCTGCCTTTACAGATGTCCTTGAAAGAAAGGGATCTCTCCAGCACTGCATTACAAAGCCACTTTCCTCTGGGCTGGCATGCTCTTAACTAAACTAAGAAATTAAACTTTTTCAAATATCAAATATTTCCTTCATGTTTTTGAATGTTAACCGCATTGAACACCCACACAACGCAATGTTCAGGCTGATCCTTGCTTTGTTTTAAACATAAAAGAAATAAACAATAATAATAATAATAATAATAATAATAATAATAATAATAATAATAATAATCATTATAGTGGGGCCAGTAGAGGTAAAGACTTGAAAGTTACCATCAGCAGTTGTCACACAGGTGATATTTATAGGCTGCCAATAAGCTACAGGAAAAAGCTGACTTCAATAAATCACCAGGTGATCCAAATACTTGAGACAGAATGAATACACATTTTTGTAACGCTTTTGTTAGTAACTCACCTGGCTCTATTAGTCGAATCAACCCCTCATGATGAGCTACTTTATCTTTCCAACTCTTGGTGTTATTAGCTGCCGTTTCCAACTTCTTCTTTACCTCCTGAAATAAGATACAGCCTGCTTGAAAACAAGAACAGCTTTACTCTGTTTTTATATAAAGAGAAAACACCTTTTAAACTGAAAACCAGAACCATGCTAATTCAGCCAGCCCTCTGTTCAGTGTGGAATCATCCTAAGTAATTCAGTCATTACCAAAAAAAAGAAAAGAAGTTGTCAAACCAGAATCCCAAAATAACTAGGTTTTACAAGATCATGTAGCTGTGTAAGGAGGGCTACTCTTCATTCTTCAGTCTAGACTGATCTTTTGGGCGATTCCATCTGGAAGCCTAGAATGTTTCATTATTTCTAAAGTAATTGCTTTGTGGAATTTTTTATGGTTTTATATGTCTATATTATTCAGCAATTCCTTTGGAGTAGTACATGATGCTTCACACACAAAAAGCCTGAGATGTCACCTAAAAAAAGAGTCAAGTACTAGGCAAAAGCAATCCAGGGATGGTGTGAGATGTAACACCACCATGGGAAGTTGTAAAGTGGCCACAACTACCCCAGCTGGGCCCTTGCTCACAGTGACTGCAGCACTTGTGCTCTGTCGAGACAGCTCCCTGGCCTGTCCTTCACAGAGCTCACCCCATAAACACCCTCCCCAGTTAAACACAAACCCAGCCAGGTTTTGTTTCCCGACCTAAATACATGCAGGATCAACACCTCTCCAGCCCTGGAAAGTGTGCAGCACTTCAACCTCTGGACTTGTTGGATTCTGGCTCTTATTTCTTGCATGAACACTTACTGAGCTCCACCAAAAACACTCGGCACAGGAGAGAACAGGCCTGGCATTTGGGACAGGAGGCACTGCTACACATTGAGAATCTCAGCTAATTCCTACCTATCCTTCACTTCCATTCAGTGCTTAAATACATTTTTGAGCAGTAAGTGCCTACAGGAACACATTGACTTTTCATCTGTTGAAGACAATATTGTGCCTTGACCCCATCAAAACACTCCAAGGATATCAGAAGCAAAAGGCACCCAGTTCTGACAGCAGTGGGACTGCACATGAAGTGAGTCTACAGCAGAAGACAAATGTATACAGAGTATTTCAGGATATGACTGAGCTGGCCTGCATGCAAATTGGGACAAAAATAAATAAGAGAGGTGGTATGTCTGAAGCAGGTCCTCTTCTTCAAATGGATCTACTGGTCTAGAAAACCAGTAAAAACTAGATGTAAAAGCTCAAACCAACTATCCTACCTCTTATTGGAACTTTTGTGCCATACTGATCCTTAAGGAAGCATAATATTGAAGAACTTCAAATTCAGTCAATCTGTGGCTATGAGATATGGTATGGGAGGCTGATAACAGAGCAGCTCACCTCGTACTGCTCAAGGGCCTCCTTCCTTTCCAATTCAAGTTGTTTCAGTTGCTCCATAGCCACTTGAAGAGCCTGTTCCTTTATCATTCTCTGGTTTTCCAGCTCTTGCTTCTCTGCCTCTGTCATCTGAATGGTCTGTTGCTGCTGCAAATGCCATTTTTCCAGTTCAGCTCTCTTTGCTGACTCCTCTTCCAGCAATCTGCAATGGGGATCGTGATGTTAACTGCACTTTAAACTAAGTTGTATCCCTATAGGGAAGCCAAATTATTAGTTTTCTTTTCTTTCCTTTTTTTGGTTTTTCTCTTTAAAGGGAAAGAACTATTTTTTTAAAAAAAAGCTTAGGAAACAGGGAAAAAGTTATTGTTTGTTGGCCTGCCTTCAGTGTCAAGCCAATGATCATGCCAGCAGTGCAAGCAGCCCGACTGCTACAAAGGGCTATTCAGAAAATGTAGTCAATAATGCATAAACACAACACAGAGCCCCAGAAGAAACAAGCATGCATAGTTATCTTCATTGTCTTAGGAGGACTGAATATATGAAGAAAAAAACCACACTAAACAAAGCCCATGTGAGTAAGAGGAAACTTAACCCTTTATCATTACAATTTAAACCTGCAATAAAATACAGCAGAAAGTCATTTTTACAGTTATGTTTTGTAAAATAAACAACCTAAAAGCCCTTACAGAGTGATCTCAGTTTTTCACCTGCTGACATGCAAAACACCTGATGGAAAAATAAGTGCACCTGCTTTTCCAAAATTGCTGAGCATGCCCTCTGCTAAGGACTGATCAGACATATTTAAAAAATCATAACCACCAGCTTCAGCCTTCACATGTTAAGGAACAATAAAATCTATCCTGTGTTTGGACTTGAAGGTAGCCCCCATTCTAGCAGCGTGTCCAAGAGGCAAACAGTCATTAGTAGCGTGGCACAGGTGGCAGGGGAGGGGTGGGGAACTGAAATACTTTTCTACCTGCGCAAAGCCATACCTGGCCTGAAGTTTCCTTACAGTCTCTTCATCTTGACGTGCCTGTTTCTCATCCTCCAGTGCTTCTTGGAGCTGTTTATACATTTCTTCCAGTTCACGTACTCTTTGGAAGTACTGTTCCAGTTCAGATGACTTCTGAGCAACCTGCTCTTCCATTTTCTGTCTTACCTAGCAGCATAAATGAGGACCAATGAGCTACCATTCAACTCAGGTTTCCAATTTTTAAAGGAATTGCCAAGTTTCCCTCAGATAATGTTTTCAGAGACAAACCTTTCCCTGCTGCCTGCAGAGCAGAACGAGCAAAACTGAGGCTAGATCTGCAGATGTGGAACTAAGAGCATTTTAAACATAAATAATAATACAGGCCCTACTTCCTGCAGTACAGGATTTTTGCAGGGGTTCAAACTTAATTCCAGTCAGTTTGATCTTGTGGCTTAGTTTACAGATACACGCTAAACTGAATGAAGAGAAAGGCTGGAGAGTGGCCAGACACGAAGGTCAGGCTGATTTAATGACACGATTTTCACTCCCTCCCTTGGCAGCAGCGTATCTCACACACGTCTATCTGGATGATGGCACAGGATAGGTAAAAGGTTGGAAAAGAGCTAAGGAGGTTGTCTTTGCTAAGAGAAGAGGCATTACAATAAAGGTAAGGGGCAGAGGAAGGTTAGGGGGTGCTGCATATCCACTCCCCCAGCCTCTGATCCTTATCATCCCTCTTTCACCAACCAGAGCAGGGAAACCAGGAGTCCTGTGGCACCAGAGCCATCCCCGCAGTGAGGCCATCAGTGCCGGGTCAGCAGCAGTCACTGGCTGTGATCTGAGCCGGCACAAAGCCCAAACCCTGAGCATTCAGGGACGTGTGAGGTGCCCTGCACAGCCGGGCAGCACAGCCCCTCCGGCAGCAAGGGCCGGCGGTCACGTGCGGGACGATGGCACGTCCTGCCCCAGCCTGCTCCCCTCAGCTGACCCAAATCCCACTGACCCAGAAAGGGGCTGCACTCAGGAAGTCCCGCTCAGCCCTTAAAGCAGCACTGTGTGCGTTTATGTTCTCAGGCGTCCCATCACATCCACTTTACTTTTTCTACTTCTTTGCCCCGGCTAAGAGAAACACTTGACAAAGCCCTTGAAGATTGAAAACCAGTTCTCTGGGAATGAATTCTCAGTGTAGGTTAACAGTAACAGTACTGTGAAGCAACAGTATTTCTTTACTTTTTGTATTTGTGTGTGTGTATAAATGTAAAAGAACACACAGCATAAAAAAGCAATAGTTCTAGGAACATATAAAGTGCATTTTGATGATGCTTGATTCATTTTGCTTATTCATACAGGAAGTACTGGCCTCAGGTCCTCTGTCTTTGGAAATTGCAAGAATTTCAATCTGCATTTATCCTTCAGTCAAATTTTCAGCAATTTTTCAAAAATATTTAAACTTTGAATGCTACACAAATTGTAGCCAAGCTGTTCCAGGATTTGAATTCACTAGTAAAAATATTTTATTCCTACATCTCAAATAAATGCAATGCAGGTTGCATTCTCCATCCTCCTGCAAAATCTGTGGAATCCTTTCAGAGACTGCCTGTGAGGGAAGCCCTTCCTGAACACATGGCTCACTCTGTGTAATAGCAGAAAAAACCCTCGTGCACCACTCACCATTTTTTCTCTCTCCAGCTCCAAACTGAAGCGATCTTGTAATTCAACTTGATTCTGAAGTCTTTTCTTCTCCTCCTCAGCAGCACGAGCAGCTGCTGCTTCCAGTTGCTGGAAGAGAAGGGGGGGGGGTTGGGATGAAGAAAAGAAGGAAAACACAATTCATCAAAATGAAAACATATTGAGGGAGTGGAATTTTATTTAACAATTTTTGTTTTTAACAAAAACGGAAGAAACCTTCAAAAGCATTAAGCACCAGTTTGGTTTTTCTTTAATGTCTGAGGCTATTCTCAATCTCTAAGTATAATTTTCAATCTTCATTGCTTGCAAGACGATTTTAAATTTACCAATGAAAAGGCAATTACCTGACTGTCTCCAAGTTTCCTTTGGGTCCTGCCTTGCACAAGTGATAGAAATCACTGTATTTTCTTCTCTTCCTCATATGGGATAGAAAACTATTATGGAAAACCACATTTCAGGTAGGACTGCATAGGAGTTCCAATAGTGAAAACATGCCAGCATGCACAGAGTTCATACAGAAACAGAAATGAGAAGCCATGGGAATGAGAACTGCCATGGGAAAGCAGAAGTGCCACAAACTTTGACTAGAATAAGTGATTGTGCTATTGTGAATCATCCCTCTAACATCCCCTAAACTGCCAAGTAAGGTAAGTAAGATCCTGGTCAATAATCATCACTTGAAATTAGGGGGAAAATTAGCCTAGTCAGAACTAAGGCCTAGGAAACAGCTGCTGATACTTTCCTACTTTCTTGCCACTTATTATACTGTTCATGCATCTTGATTTCACAAATAAAGACAGTTGTCACAGTTTTTCCTTTCATCAGGATGTCGATGCACATAAGGTTAGAAACCTTCAAGTATCAGCCTAAACTTTACCAATACTGGAAACAAAACAATTCTTTCACAGAATTTTTCTAAGAAATTTATCTGATGCTTCTTTTATAACTTCCCCTAGGCTGGGCAAACCGTTTCCACAGAACTTTAGTAAGAGCAGGGCACAACATAAAAATGACATGGACCTGTTGGAGCAAGTCCAGAGGAGAGCAAGAAGATGCTCAGAGGGCTGGGGCACCTCTCCTGTGAAGACAGACAGAGTTGGGGCTGTTCATCCTGGAGAAGGTTCCAGGGACACCTTGCAGCAACTTCCAGTGCCTAAAAGGGCTACAAGGGAGCTGGAGAGGGACTTTTGACAAGGGCATGTGGTGATAGGACAAGGGGTAACTGATGGAAGACAGAGTTTAGACATTGGGAAGAAATTCTTTACTGTGAGGGTGGTGAGACACTGGAACAGGTTGCCCAGAGAAGCTGTGGATGCCCCATCCCTGGAAGTGTTCAGGGTTGGATGGGGTTCTGAACAACCTGGGATAGTGGAAGGTGTCCCTGCCCACAGCAGAGGGTAGCTGGAACTAGAGGATCTCTAAGATCTCTTCCAAAACAAACCTTTCTATAATTCTGTCATGCTCTTGAAGGTACCACATTTAAACCATCCTTCCTCACACGACTGAGATGAACTAATGAGATGCCTCAACAATTAAAACTGCCAAGCTAAAACTCTCACTCTTTTAAGTGCTTGTAGTATCACCCTAGTCTGGAATAGATGGGAGGAAGCGAAGGAGAAGGCTGAGTTTCTGGTTTTATGTTGCAGAACATAGTACAGAACTGCTCTCCTTTGCAAGGCTTAAATGATGCCAGTGTTTTAGAAGTAGTATTTCTCCTCTGCCAGACCATTTAAAAGCATGTAATTGTAGTCAAATCCAAGATGCCTATTTAAGTGAAATTTCCCTTAGATTTCCTTCCCTGCTTTGAAATTAAACAAACGTTGCCAATACTGAGCTGAGAGGGTGAACGTGCGGAGTCACAGGCAAGGGCGGGTGCCAGGCTATTGCCAGAGAGCTCAACAAGAAAATACTGTGCGTCCACTCCATGTCAGCAACTTCCTGCTTCATCCACAAACATCAGTTCCTGGCAGGTAAGGTTACTGGGAGCCATGCAGTTCAAGGAAAAGTCACAAATGCTGGAGGGGGGAATCAACAGGAACACACTATTCCAGCAGGTGTGGGAGAACACAGAGTCTCCAGAGCCCATGCAAGACCCCAGACTGAAGCAGAAAGGGTACACACATCCCGTGCATGCTCTCGTAGTAAGAAAAACTTACCCTGCTGTCTGTTCAATGTGCACATCTCAAAATTCCATTAAAAAATGTGAAAAAAAATCTATTTTAGACAAAAACTCTAATTCTTTTGAAATACTCTACTGCAGGAGCTATCAGAATACAAACCAGTCTCAGAGTGCACTTTGGCAGATGCTGTGTAAATGGTGGCTCACTGCCATCAGGAGCAAATCAACCTCTAAGCTTTCCAGAACAATCCAGTTTCCTGAAGCATTTACAAAGCCTTTTCCTTGAAGAACATTTTTCTAACTAACCAAACACTTTCAGTTCCTCCAGCACTGTACTTCCCCACTACTTCCACTTAGGTGAAGTGCAGTCGTTCATGTCAGGGTTTAAGCTACTTTCCTTGAGAAGTCATTTTAACCCAGCCCACTTCCAGAGATGCTTATGGCCACAACTCTCTTTAGTTTACCCACTGTGATTTTTACAAAACTCCCTGGAGCCCGTCAACATCCTACTGCTGCTTTGGGGTTGCTCTCGTGCTGTCTTGCCCCCTAACTTTTTTCCATAAAGTAAACAATGCAGAAATCCAGCCTTATGATTTCTGTAACAGGTGTATTACTTACCAGTAGCAGGTAACACAGGCTATCCTTTATAGTCTATTTTGCATTCTGAATCTTAAACATATGGTAGACTACAGGTGTCAAAATTAAATTAAAAAGTGGTTTTCCACTGTCAGACTCCATTTAAAGCAAACAGAATAATACCTACATCAAGACTGTTAGTGCAAGGCTAATTATAAAAAAGACAAATTCCTCCTTGCCACAAATTGTGACTTAATGACAAGACTTTTTAAAAGGTATATTTTGGATGATTTTATTTGCTTTCTAGACCCAAAACCTTTAACATGCCCTCACAATATTTATAGCTGCAAAGATCATTGAAGTTTTTTCTAAGGGCTAAAATTAGTGGGTTCTATTTATTAAAAACTCAAGCAATGAGCAGACTTGACCTAAGTGGGAGTGCAAAAAAATCACACGAATTTAGGAAGGTAGTGAACAAAAGACTCTGTAGAGTAAGCACAGAGCAAGATCTGGACTGCTGTAGCAGCAGGGACACAGCAGCCAAAACGTAAGGCAGCAAGTGGGGAGGGTCTGAATTTGAATATTGGGCTCTAAGTTGTTTCCAAGGCATACTCCCCAATAAAAGTCACAGTAACTCTTCTTGTAAGTTTTTTCTTTTTAAAGATAGAAATGATAGAAATTACATCTGTGTGAAGAGAACAGTTCCTACAAACATACAAATCACGTAACTTTGGAAAACTACAGAAGAAATCTTCAAGGCAGCCCCATGTTTGACAGATGTGTCTGACAGAAAAGGAAAACAAAACACCCACAAGTAACTGAAAATATTGGTCTCTCCAGTCCCTAAACACCATCCACAGAGCTGGCAGGTTCTTCTACACTAGCTTGACAATCCCCTGCTATGTACAGAGGCCTGACACAGGCGCACCTCCTTTGGAGGGGTTCCTCAATGTGCCTGAACAGGACATGGACGCCCAGGAACACTCCAAGAAGCCCAGCTCAACCACAGGGACTGAGCTCAAGGCTTGATGCTCGGCAGCTCCCACTCCCACCTTTCGCACGGTCTCCAGTTCCTTCTGCTTGTTCTCGTTGGCCGCCTGCAGCTCCTTCATCTGCCGCTCCAGCTCCTCCTGCTCAGCCAACAGCTTCTGGCGCAGCTCTTTCCGTTTCTGGCGCGCTTCTTTGTGGGGCGGGGGGCTCCCTGCCCTCAGCAGGTTCACAGTGGTCTGGATGGCTGGAAACGAGACACAAAGGGAGAGGAAGAGAGCACCAGGGAAGGGAAAGGCCAAACTTTCTGGATTGGCTTTGTGAAGTGACTTGCGGTGTGGTGGTGTTTGCTGGGTTGGGGTTTCTTGAATATATTTTAAAATCAGAAATAACTGCTGTCAGTTGTCCTAATTCTCATCAGGCTGGCTGTCAACACAAATCAGAAGTGCAACACACTCAGCTCTCAGTATTGGCTGTGTGCCACAAGGATAAGGTCAGGCAAATCCACTGCATTGTGTCAATTCCAATATTGATTTGTACCAGGCTGTGGACATATGAGTCACTTTTATGACCAGCTGCAAGAAAAAAACCCCAACACTTCAGGATTTCCTACTACCTAGATTCAGTGACTCTAATCAAGGAATATGATGTTATCTAACATACACATCACTTACTTCCCTAGAGCCAACCTTAAACCCTGTATTCTTACAGATACTCCAAGGGAAAACTTTCTCTGGTAAGACAATAGCTCTCATTCAATTATATGCAGTGAGGAAATATTTAGAGAGCAAAGCTGAGAGTGGCAGATTATTGTGATACTTTATTCACCTACTACAGTCATGAAAAAATATCTCCTCTTGAATCATTCCTCATACAACTGACTTTGGTGCAAGGAAACACACACTGCAGGTAAAGAGGGAAATGCAAATGAAAGCCACAGCTCCAAGTATTTAATTGCTGCACACACTTCAAGGGCATTGGCAACAGCAGCTTTGCAAGGGCTTCTACCTCACTCAGCACATATCTGGGAAGGTCTCACAGGAATGACTTCACCACAGGAATAGAAAAGAAAGCCCTAATTCCCAGCCTTATCATCAGCTCACCAGACCATACTACTTCAAGTAAAACTGCAAAAGCAAAGCCAGTATTTTACAGTGCCAAAATGAAAAAGCTTTCCCTTTCTCCCCAAAAGCAACAATTTACAATATTGCTTCCTTTCCCCATCCCTAGAAGTACAGCCGATATAGAAAAAGCAACAATAATGATCATTTCATTTTGGTCATGGCTGCCTAAATTGAAGTGCCTAAATGACAGAAACCCATTTCCCTTAAGCACATCCTTAGTTCCTCCTATGTCTTGGGCACCTTAAAGATCCATATGCCCAAAACAGAGACATCAAAAAATCACAAGAGCAGGATGAGTAAAGCAGAGCTGTAAGAATTCCACTGACCTTAACTTTCACGTAACCAGCATTTTAGAAACCTCACCTTGAATCCACTCCTGCTTCTTCTTTTTATCGGAGGCACTGATCTCAAAGGTTTTATCAAGACATTTTATAAGAAAAAGGCATTTCTTTCCATCTTTGTCAGGCAAGGCCTAGAACGGGTAACGAAAAGATCAGCCTTGCAAACACTGAAATCTAAGTTATACAGTCAAGCAGCATGCATGCAGTTATGTGTCACAGAGCTACAAACACCAGCACTAAGAGCCTCTATTAAAAGGGTGTTTATGAACTGGTTTTATATAAAGTACAAAAAGCTCAGTTAATAAAAGATATCAGGAGTTATTCCTGCACACAAAAAAGGGTTAATTCTTATCTTTAGAGACATACATAGTTTTTGGAGTGGTTTTACCTCTACACAACAGTTGCCATCCAGTATGATGTCTCCCTTCTTGTCCTTTAAATCTTCACTTACATAGTAGGAAATAATATTGGGTTTTAGCACAAACCATCGTTCCATCCAATTTTTCCGTTTGTGACCTTTTTTCAACATATACCCCTGTTAAAAGCAACAGATCAGCTGAAATGCCTGGCCTCCGTTGAACTGTCTGGTCTTTAGGTTATGTGATGTAAAGGCCCAGTGGAGCACACAGAAAAGTCACCTCATGACCCCAAATACTTTCAAAGTTGGCCAGTATTTCAGCTATACCTGCCATTTCTGCAACCATATTCCCCAAATATTTACATTTTTTTGTCTGACTTCTAACTTCAAAAAACCAGTCAAATCACAGATGAAACTGAAACATCAACATCAGTATAAGCTAGGAACAAACCATACAGAAAGTATACTGACAGGATTCCAGATTAAAAGGATGGAGAAGTTGGAAAGGAGACCAAGGAATATTTTTCTGCAATGGCTTTCATCTGTAACAGTTTTTGATACAAGCAAGAATGCTTGTATAAAAAAAAAGATATAAAGAAATGTGTTGTGCGGTATTTAAGCCAAAGGTATTTTTCTCTACAGGTCTGAGGGAAATAAAACCCAAACATTCAGGACAGTTGAAGAAGCTTTTTTGTTTAAAAACAAACCAAACCAAACAAAAAACCCAAACAATCCCCTACACATACAGCTTATCTGTGCTCAGCTTTTCTAGCCACTTAAACATGTCTGGAGCCAAGGCCGTGCCTATTCCCGTGTGCCATCCCACTCCCTTGCTCCAAAACAGGAATGCACAGAGAAATAGCTTTGCTTGCCGCCTCCACACTCAGGCCTGAGCTCTGGGTGGTTGCAAGGCCATGTGAAGGACTCCTGCAGCCTCAATCTTTCATGCTTTGCACAGTCTAAATCATGACCAGGGTTTTTTCCCTTCCTGACATATCGAATTTGCTTTCAAAGCCAAGTCAGACTAATAGTTTCCCCTCAACTTTCTGCAAATCTTTACCTATTATTTCAGTGTTTCAGCTGCTTCTCATCTTCCAAGAGCCCACTGAGAGCTCTTGAAAAACAGGAGCTTTTTAACATCAACTATCACACGAAGGACACATCTTTCAGAAAGGTAAATATCACAAATTTAACTATTGCTGCTACCCTCCATAAGCCTTGGAGATCTGGGATGTGTTCCATAAAAAGGGCAGCACGACACTTGGTTATGAGACCATATGTCATTAATTAATACCTTGAAGTAATTATATGATTACTGCAACAAACAGGACAATTCTGTGAATCAACAAGGTATCAGATACAAGCTATGACTGAATCATGCAGAGAACTCAGTTCTCCATTGGGCCAGTAACTGTCCAAACTGTCCAGTAGGCACTGGGCCAAATCTTGACACAAACTATTTTTAAGTGTCAAAGAACCATTCAAAGGCACTCAGACATCCTTGAGAAAGAAGCCCAGGCACAAAGAGAGGAAAGATAGGAGACACACACACACACACACACACAAAAAAAAAAAATGGGGGGGAAGACACACAGTGCAGAATCAAAACTGAAAAGGAATCTGATTTCCTCACAAGTTTCAAGTAGGGCTGATCTGACACTGATTAATTTATTTGGATGGTATCAAACAGCAGAATGATTTAATTTTGCCCTCAACTGACTTCATGTGTGTGTGTGTGTGTCCCCAGACTTCACCTCCAACAGGCAACCAGCAGTTAACAAAAATAGACTTTTGCATTGTTCTGTGGGTATTCTGAAAGTATTTCCTGTGCCAAGACTCTGATGGTTTCTTCAGAACAGCCAAGGAAAGCCTGCCAAGAAAACCTTTGTTTCTCTCCTCACCAAGAAATCAAAGATGAAAAAAATTCTCATCAGGTAAAAGTTAATTTTAAAGAGCTTTCTAGGTAAACTCTGCTGTGATCCCTTAGGTCCCTGTGGTACTTACAATTCCCATGAAAGAAATGCAGCTTTTAAAAGTATTTGTAAATGGATAATCCAGCCACTGGAAATCTGAATAAAGAAGTTTGCTAAGAATACAAAGGCCAGCATGACTTCTGGAGCTTGAGTGCAGGGAAGTAAGTTGTCAGTCACGTAGCCTGCTAAGCAGAACAAGAAGAGAGAGCCCTCCGGAGCTCTTCCACACCTTTTTGCCCTGTTAAAGTGGGGCAACTTAGAAGCCAACCTTTCAGCTGGAGCAATACCCTGGTCCAGACCCCCTTGTTTGAATACAAAGGTTGTCACCAGCACAGCTGTATTTCCTACAACATAACTGGAACTACAAAAAAGCATTTCCTAAGACTGAAGAGCTGTCATCAGTGTGCAAGAACTGAGAGTGTGTTGCAGCTATTCTGTCAACTCTTAAGCAGCTGATACTACTATAAAAAAGGCCGTATTTCAAGTCAGAGCCCACTTCTTTCAGCTTCTAAAAACAAACTCTCCCAACAAGCAACTCATTCATAACACTGCAACAATTACAACAATCTGAACAGCAGCACAATTTCTCTTTTATAAAAATAAGCTCATATTAAAGAACCCTTATTCATAATTTACCTAATTTCCTCCTGCTCATTATTCATCGGGTAAAGAAATTTCTGTACCAACTCAACATATTTCTAATTAATGCAATAAAATATTCTGCTTTAAAACATTAGTTCTCTGTGGTTCTTACCTGTTTGAGTACGTCTAGTATGAGCTCATTAAAGACTTCATTGATTGCCATGGACACTGTCTGCCTGTCCATTCCTTTACTGAACTGCCCACTTCCGATGAGATCGATCAGCTCCCACGCAGAAAGACCCTCTCGGCTGGTGTTGAGAGCAATCTTGTAGTGGTCAAACTGCTCTTGCTGCCAACCTGCTCCCATTGCTTCGGTGATTTTTTTAAGTAAATACTCAATCTGTACAGAAACACAAACAGAAATCCATCATTTGCAGCAGGCATGGAAATCAAGTGTTTCAGAGCTGTAAACTAAGCTTCTCCAGAGACTCTCATTACAGGGAGATTCCTACATTCACATGAAGGCCCCTAAACGTAGGAGGTTTAATTAACAAAGGTTTTAAGCTCCTATCTCAGTTGAACTCTTGACTGCCAAGCCCATCCCACAGTTACTCTCTTCACAGTAAAACAAAGAATTGAACCTGACAGCTTCATTTACTATTTCAGATTCCTACAGAACACATGGGACCTGCCCTCCAACAGCTTCCAAACTGTGATGACTGAAGCGTGAGAAAGCGAGAAGTTTCAGAAAGTATTCCTGGGAAACAAAAAGCGAACAAATTACAAAAACAGTAAGATGTTAGTTTGCACAAGAAGTGAAATGAAAAACTACCAAGGTATGATCACATACCTCAGTCTTCCCCTGACCCCTGTTCTCTAGCTCTCAAGCACTCCATCCCTGAACAACAATCTTGACAGTAGTATCAAGAGAAATAAAAGAACAAATTTTTCACATCTGCTTTTATTGTTTCCCAAATAAACTCTCCTTCTCCTTTAATCTTTCATCATTCTGTGAGCATTACCATGCACAGGATAATAACACAAATAACACTAGTCAAACACAAGAATAAAAACAAAGGGAAAGAAGACTGGGTTTCCTTTTGTCTTTTATGTTTTAAACTCATCACTGTTCATTCTTAGTAGTTTAAACTAAGCCAATCTACAGCTTTGAGCACATGCAAAATGCTTTTAATGACTCTTTAAACAAAATAATTGGTGATGGCCTTCCTGCTACAGCTCAGAGTCACCTTTCAGCTGGTCTAAGAGGCTTTTGAGCACCCACAAGTCTCCATGCAAGAGATTTGGTAGCACAAAGAAATAAAGAAGTGGTTTTGTCACCCCACACATTTGTCCACAAGGACTCCCAGGCCTCAAGGTTTTGATGCAGCATACGTGCTAATTTTGTGGCTGCTGCTTCTCTCTCCTGCAACTGGTACAGGCAAATCCCTTCCTTTCCCTCACGTCTATGGTCTGGAAACACACAAGTGTGTAGTAGAACACACACCTGGCGAAGCAGTAAATTATCAAATTCACCCTGCAGATAGCTGGGCTTTTCCTACTATTTCAACCCAGTAACTGCTGCTGGTCTCACAGTCCCTGTTCCAGTAGCACATGGATACTGCTACAGCAAAATGGACAAGCCCCTGCAGTGCCAGGAGGAAAGTTCCCGCTCCGCTGAATGAACGGGAAGTGCACACACCTCAAGACACTGCTGTCATAAGCTCCTCAAAGCTTCTCTTAGGAGAAGACAGCCCAACCAGACACAGAAAATGCCTCCAGGGTGGGTCTAGAAGTTGTAGGGAGCATTGCTTTTCATTCCAGCTTCACTGTGTAAGACATTTAAGTATTTTTTAGCTCCTCATGCAATTTTTACTAGTAAAGATATGGTCTAACAGAGGCCTCTTCAGAAGTGCCATTGAAACTCACAATCTGTAAGATATGCTTTGCTGATTTTCACTCTCCAAAATCCTCAAGTTAAAAAAATAATTCAAGGCTTCCAAGCATCGACTACCATAAATCCTCAGTATTCAGTTAAGGGCAGGAAGCAGCTTACTTCCTACTCCAGACAAGTTTCAGAGAAAAAAAAAAACCAAAAAAAAAACAACCTAAAAAAGCCTTCACAGCCTGCAAGAACAGGAGCACTGCAAAGCTATTTCAAAGCAAACCTCCTAAAACCTTGATGTTTATCCACGTTCAAAATACATTCTGCCATTCAGCTCATTCTCTTTGAGCAGCATCAGTTCTGAACTACGATCCTGGACTTTAGCTGGAAGGAAAACTAAAATAACTCAGGCTTAACTAGGTAGATAATATACCTGCCAGAATGCTACACAGTAATAATTAAAAAAAAAAATTATGAACTTTAAAATGCATTGTTCCAGGATGTCACAACCTCTTACACTGCTTGAGGCATGGCAGCTCTCAAATTCCTTTGGTTAATTATCTCACAGTACTAGGACTCACTTGCAGACAATGGAACACACACACACACAAAAAAAAGAGCATACCTGAATGAAATTTTCCCAATTTTTGCTCAAGCCATTTGAATAAAATGTGAATCAAACTAATGGTCTGGAAATGAAGCAATGCAAAACTCTTGGCTAGTCCACATTATCATATAACACACTCAAAATAAGCCAACACATCCTTTCCTCTGATGTTATTTGTACACATTTCATCTTATTTTGATTCATAGAATAAATTTAACCATTTAAGTCTGTTAACCCCACATCTGTGAGTCAGTAACATGACCACAAATATCCTATAATCCCATTAAAGTACATAAAATATTCATTATTTTGAACTACATTAACTCTTCTTAACAGAAAATTAAGCTGTGCATCTTACAAGTCAATTTTTAAAATTAAAAAAAAAAAAGTTTCAAGGTTTATGTAAGTACATGGCTAACCAAAGTCCCCAGAAAAAGTTTATCTAATATATCTGCTCAACAGCAACAGTGACTGTTGCACAGTATGAATATGGAAGTATGAGGTTAATATAAAGAAGAAAGTTGCACCAGTGTAAAAGCAAGTAGAGACCATTCATTGTGTGCTCAAATGAGGAACCTCTGAGAGCAAATGACATTCTCCTTCCTCCACAGAGACATGTCAACACAGCAAAGAACTGACAAATTAGGTTTCTGTCTAAAATATAATCTACTCTTGTGGTTAAAAAGCAAGGTTGAAAAGCAAAAGTGAAGTAACATTTGCTGCTATTCGGGCTGGGCCTTACTTTCAGATATGGATGTAAAAATACAAGGGAGTTGTTAACACTGCCTGCACCAGTATGGACCAACTGGCTTCAAACTATTAAAAACAGCTTCCATCTCAAATCAGCAAACTTTTCAGCCAGAATTTTGCCAAGAGAAATAAAAAAGAATATAAAGAACAGAGCTCTAATATGAGCTATTCAGCCTGTTTGGTAGCTTTTTTCAGAGGGCACTTTCTTTTCCCCATGTTTCAGTACCTATTTGTTTCTCTTTTCCAGGTATTCCGTCTTCCACGGGGAATGAAATATCACAGATGTTACACATATTTTTCTGATATAAAGGTGGGTCTCTTAGAATAGGAAAATAATGCCAAGGAGGCCTTCATGCCCAGCAGAGCACAGCAGACAGACTATTCTGGTTCATAGTATTCAAATAAGGTTTGTGATAATAACACAGCAGGTGTCAAAAGCCTACTCATATTGTAAAAATTCTTTGGAAGTATATGTTACTGGGCAAGAGCCATGAAAGCAATTATATTCCCTCTCACAGCCATCATCAACTCCTTTTTTTCATCCCATCAGAAGATCGCTCACATTTAAGTCAAATATTTTCTTCCTTTGCACCAGCTAAACCATGTTCATTATCCAGTGTAAGCCACTACTTTCTTTCTTTTTTTCAAAATTAAATCAGTATTTAGTAAAGTTCAATTAAAAAACCAATCTGCTGCATAAGCTGAAAACTGCCTTATTTCCTGCAGCAATCAAGGAGAAAGGCAGTGAAATGCAAGAACTGATCCAAGTCTTCAGTGACTAAAAATCTTCCTAACCATTGTCATCAACTTTTAGAGCTCAATTAAAGAGTCAATTAAAACCCCACACAGCAGCTTTCGTTCTGTTTATATCAGTTTTGATGTCATTTCTCAAGGGCCAAGGGTCAATTCCCACTATTTCAGTTTCTGGTACTAGAATGCAGAACAGGGAAGCAAACATGGTCATAAAAAACCTTTTACTGCAAGAAATGCCTCCAGAAGAATCACCACTGTACACCTTCAGGTTTTCACCTCCTCAGGCTAAAAACCATCACCTCATTTTCAAACGCACAAAAAGCCACACAAGGGTCGGTCCTCTGGCAATGCCATTAAATGCCATGTGTTAATACAGTTGAAGAATAGAGGGCAAGTGAAATATGACTGTACAAATCCTTCCTCGTGAGGCCAGACTTAAAAAGCAAAGGCAGCAAGTAGGTTTGGCTTACTTGAAACAAGTTATGTGAACACTAGATTACAACACAGGGTGTGCAGGTTGCAGTGTGTGTATCTGTGAGTTTCACCACAAAGGATGGCTCAGAAACTCAGCTCACCACATACCACAGCTCTCGGGCGATAAAGCATTCCCAAGGCTGCAGTAACATGTGCAGAAATAAGAAAGGAGAAGTGTGTGAAAACCTCTTTATAAAACAGAAAACATCTGGTTAAACAATACCAAGACACAGAAATGAGTCTGTAACAACTAAGAGATGAGTTGTAAGGAAAGCTCATGACAAAATAGAAATATTTCTCCTCTTGTGGCTTCTGTTCTCTCCACCTTTCTTCCTTTATTTTATCCTTCTCGTGGAAGAAGTAACGCCTGCAAGAGCTGAAGGAAACACACACTTGGAAGTCTGCATCTCAGCTGATCTAATGGAAAAGACTGGCTGTGGGTAGGGGAAGGAGCTCCCACCCAGCCCCTCGCTTTCTGCCTTGGCACATGAGCACCTTTGCAAAATGGGCATTCATGGATCTCTGTTCCTTTCCAACTCTCCCAAGCGCTCTCAGCTGCCCACCAGTGGCCAGCAGAAGGAACACTGGAGTGCAAGGCCATTACCAGCTGTGCCCAGTGCCCTGCACAGTCACCTGCTTCTGTCTCTGTGTTACCTGACTTCTCCCCATACCACAGGGGGATCCTCTCAAGCTTGAAGTCACATTCCAAAACTGCACACCCCAACCCAAGCCTTTCCCCATGCTGGATTTTACTAACCTTATTTCCCTCAAGTGTAGGGCTGACCTCCCTGTTCCAGGGCAGGTGAGGAGCACAGGCCAGTCACTGCCTCTGGCTTTCAGCCTGGCCTCTGCTAAACAAGAAATTTCTGGCCCTTGTGTCACCTCTCCACTGCTTTAAAATTCTCCGTCAGCAATTTCTTTCCTCATTTCGATCTTTCTAAAGCTCTTATCCTGCATCTCTGAAAGCTTTCCAAAGTAGCCTCTTTTCCCTTCTGTGCATGAGCTGCCAGTTTGCTGCCCGTTCAACACCTGGGCAGGGAATCAAGACTTTCCCATTTGTAGATGGGGGTAACAGCCCCACCACGTTCATCTGTTTAATAGGAAAGGCCCAGCACAGCAGCAGCAGTGCAAAAGCACGTGACATGGGCAAGAAGGAAGAACAGCAGCTTCAATATTTAGTCAGCACAGCGCAAAGAAGGTGAAACTGCAGTCAAGTAGGAGGTTTTTCCAGATATGAGATAGGAAATCTATGAAATGACTGCAGAAACCACTTATTTTAAAAATTTTTAAAAAAAAGAGAGAGAAAAAAAGAGGAAGTTCAGACTTCCAAGCAGGTCTCAAAGAGCAGCTCCTCCAAGGAGGAAAAAAAAAGGCATGAAACCACATGAAATTGTGTTAATAAATTCACTCCAGACCTAAGAAGTCTTGTCATTCTCAAGATAGGATGCAAAAATCTTCAAGGGATCAGCCTTCCAATCTGAAAGTATGTGGCAAGTTTCTGAGTTACTTATAAAAGTGGAAAACAGAAAAAACACAAATACCAACAAGGTGAAAGGGAGGGAGGAGGGGAAACAGCTGGGTCTCCAAGTCAGGAACTGCAGTAGATTGTGTGTTACAATATTCTCAGCCAGTGATAAGAGTAACAGTTGGGCAGGCAAGGAAAGCCTGCTCCCTGGGAGGGAAGCTGTCCTCACACATGAGAGGTTTACATTGCTCTCAGCAAAACAGCGACAGCAGAAGTGCTTCCATCCCCCTTCTCCTCTCTTCTTCACTCTGTAAAAATCCCCTCACTTTATACATGACATGCAAGCCATTTTGTAAAAAAAGGCAGATACGAAACATCTGAGAAAAAGCAAAACTAACTGAAATTGACACTTTGCATTTTTACTTTGGGAATTTTGTGTAGAGGGTAGATGAGTAAATGCAAAATTTCCAGAAGTACAGAGAGCTTGTTGCAGGACCACTGCAAACCAGAGAGGAGCATGTTCAACAGACAGCATTCCTCCAGTGGTTGATTACATTACCTGTGTGGTCTGAGGCAGAAGGTAGAGTGAATACAGGCATTGTATGTGACAAGAACAGAGCAGCCTTTCTTTGTCAGTCAGGCTCTTTAAGCTTTCCTTAAACAAATTGCACGATTTAAATCTTGCTGTAATCAAGGAGATGCAGACACAATAAGAATTTTTTAAATAATTCAAGTAGAAGAGCAATACAGGTTAACCCTGGGCATTAAAGATGGGAAGGAAAGCAAACAACAGCACTTATGAAATCTGGATATCTGGAAACCCTCAGCTCAGAGCTGACTGCAGCCCATCTGCCATCACACAGACACTTTGCCATGAGCTGGCAGCAGCTCCAGAAGGAAGCACAGATCTGGCTTGCTCGGTGGAGGGGGAGCAGGGAGCAACGCCCCACAGCTGGCAGCTCTGAAACTTTGAACCATGCCAGCAATTTAAGGGATGTGAGATGTCTGCCCACAGGTAAACCAGGCTGCACAGTGGGGAACATATTGACAAACCAGAGATGTGGATTTGAGTCTCACTTTTGGTATTTATTAGTGGCTCTGGCCTGCCAAAGCCAAATCTGGCACCACTAAGAAAGGACCTGTCTTAGCTTTTATAACCATGATCCCTGTTTCCCAGAACCAACAGGAAATACAGGAAAGCAAGCAAGAAGACTGTCTCATTTCTCATGGGAATATAGCATGGGCCAGTCTGGCAGAACCAGATACGTACAGAGTGAAAGTCTCCTGCTAAAAAGTGAGTGAGAAAGCAAAACTGAGCAGTTTATTTTGATAGGGGAGTTATCTGTACTGAGGGTTTGGCACAACACCTTGGGGTCCAACAGTTATGTTGTTAGTGGCAGGCTAATCAGACTGTTTTGATCCCTGGCTGTTCAACAATTTGCAAATATTTATTATTCAGAACTCCGGTGCTGAACTGCAAAGCACTGGGATTTGTGTACACAGTTTTGCAAGGGTTTATTTATGCCAACAGTTCTGATCTTTCCACTTCTTTTCCCACCCATCCCAAAGGGGAGAATAATGGAGATACCGAAATCTTGCTTTAGGGTTAAAATACCTATTTGAGTGCTGCTGATACTTGTTCATGAACTTAATGCATAAAGAGATCTCTCTGGTATTATTCCTTCAGCCGTTTCAAGCAAGAGTGTTCAGGTGGTGGCTGGTTTTGATCAGAAACAGAAATCATCAGAAAAGTTTATATTGTCTTTTTCATCAGGAGGGTGACATGAGACTGAAGACTCATCTTGCAAGTCCCAGTAACACAGAGCAGAGAGGGGAGATTTTTTTTTTCTGAATCACACTGATGCATTGACCTTGCAAAATTTTAACCACCTATAAGCAAGTGCAGTGATTAGAGATCACATGCCTGCACTACTCATGAGCAAAACAACCACCTGAACAGTTCTGAGTGCTGGTACTGCAGCTTGTGCCCCCAGCATAAGTCAGTCCCCACCAAAAGCAAAATAAGTTACTTACTGGGGGGACAGGCAGCACGTCCTGTTTAGTCCAGGCTGTTTAAATGACAGACACACAGAGCTACCAATATCTAAAGTAACCTGTGAAAACCCCCATATATGCACTCTGGAAGAGAGCCATATGCACTTGAGGCCTTACATTATTAAAAGAGGGGAATATAAGTTTTATGTTATTTATGAATATTTCTCTTAAAGCTCTAGAGTACCAAACTAACAGAGTTCAACTGGGACATTAAGCAAACTAGTGTTGAACAGCTTAAGTTTCTGTTTCTTACCTCCTCAGGTACAATGATTAAAGGGTATTTGTCCTCTGATAAGAAGTTAAAAATAACCCACACTTTAAATGCGTCTTCATCGCTAATCAGCAAAGGCCTTTTAGAGAGGTTCTTTTTAGCACAGAGAGTCCAGCACATCCTGTTGAATTCAACTTTGTCAAAGTTTCCTTGAACCTAAAGAGAAAAAATTGAACAACGAATTGATATGCATGAATGGCACAGAACAGCAGACAGACAAAGTTTAACACGCTACATCATACAAAAAGCAGCAAGAAAATTCTAGTTTGCACAAAAAAACAAGGCCCAAAAAGAGCACTGTAGCAGCCTAGTCTGACTTCCTGCACGGGATCAAATAAGGAATTTCTCCCAGCAAAACTGACATCCAACCTCCAATTTCTGGTCAAGTTAATAACACCCTGACTCCCTGGGAAGGAGGCTACACTGCGCTCTGTTTCCTCTAGCACATCAGTGTTAGCTTCCAAACCATCTTCAGAACTTAGTTCCAACTGCCCTTCTATTTATTGCACTGACATACTGAGGTTTTACCTAGCAAATCTGGAAACCAGCATAGCCAAATTGACAGGTGGGTATGCCAAAAGCAATTTGAACAACAGCTGGGAGAGACCTTTAATACATTTCTTTACTTCACATTACTCAAACTAACTCTTTTAGGGTATTCATAAACATAGAATAATTTTTTTCTCAAATGCTAATCCACTTAAAACTTTGCTTTTTCTCAAGACTCGCAAATCTTCACCTCATTGATACAAAAATTCTGCTTGTTTTTGTTACCCTTTATCATACATAGCAACTGCACATACTGATCCATGAACTATTTATATATGCAATTTATTTCCTCTGTTTTCTTTTTAAACCCTCACTTATGTTATACATTTAACCTATTTATCATCTCCCCACAGCTTAGCGATGCTATTTCTTTATCAGCTTGTAACCAATAAAGGCATGTAAAGGAAGCCCCTTTGAGATTTTGGAAAATATGTCTAAGAAACAGTTTCTTGTACTTCCTGTGGCAGTGACACCCATAATGGCCAGTGATATTTTTTTATTATAAGCCAATCCACACACCTTAGATGCTTCAAGAACACCAATGCAAACTAGGATTTCCTATCCAGTCTGGTAAGTGGTCAAGTATAGTGGAGGGTGAGCCACAGTGGCTCAGTCCATGACAGACTAGGGAAGTCAATGAACTGATGTGGGTGGAGGGAAAAGGGGAAAAAAGATAAAAAAGGAAAGACAGAAGTACACACGAAACCAACCCGAAGACAAGAACAGTTTCCAGGCATAAAAGCGAGGCTATGGAGAAAAACCATAGGCCTTGCATGCTTGCAGAGCGGGCCACCAATGTGAGTGGCGATGCAAGAGGCTACAGCTGTCCTTTGAATTAGGTGGAAACACTAGAAGTCAGAGCTGCTACAGCCACAAGTTCAGCATCCATCTTGTTCACACAAGAAACACAGGTTTTAAATGAAACACTGACTAAACGAACAAACACCCTCTGGATGAAGGGGTAGAAGCCAGGATTCCTTCTCCTTCATTCTATTTGCCAGCGCTTCATCCCTTGGCAACTCTTGCCTGTGGTTTTTCTGCCTGTCCTCCCCACCCTGTCCAACGAAGGCTGACTTATTTTCTAAAGAGCTTTTCCCACCCAGATGATGAGCAGTTTCACCTTGGAAATGTCCTGGTGGTGCACAGGTTTTGCTAACGTAGCAACGCCAGACTGCAGTGCCTCAGACACTTGTGACAAAGCCCAGGTCACCTACAACACATTCCTGCCACCAGAACTGTGCAGCAGGCAAGCAGGAGGTTTCAGAACAATTCCGGCACAGGGGAATAGGTCCTGTAGTGCCAGTGGTCCCACTTTAGACACGTAAGTCCTTTTTTCAGAATCCAGACTTGATTCTGAAATGGACTTTGTGGGCCCCACGTGTCATCCAGAACAGAGACTGTTTAGGAATTATTCAGGACAATAATTACATCAGCACACAAGCCCTGGCTCTTCAAAATAACATTCCAAAAATATAACAAGCATTGGTAGTGTAACTTGCATTCATGAAGTTGCCTGGAAGATGAGATAACCTGAGGTTTGAACAATGTTCTTCTTTGTCTCCCCCCACTATGACTCTTCCTTGCTCTGAATAAGGCCTGCTGTAAAACACCACCATTTCCATCATAAAAAAGGAAACATTTTCAATTGGCATTTAAAGATATACATTGTAAATAACAGAACATGCTAAAATATGGTTATGAAACCAAGTAAAACAAATGATGAAGACATTATATTGGCAGATGACAGCTCCCTCATGAAAGGGACATTAACAGAACAAGACAGATTTTGTTTCAGAAGCAAGAACATCCTACCTACATCTATCTGCTAAGTAACAAGATGCATAACACTGGAAATCATCCATTACACAATAATAATTATTCAAATTATTTATTGAAATTACCTATGTGGATAAAGGAAGTTAATTGCAACCGATTTACCTCATTTAACTACCTTGTCTTTCTTGACAATTTCTTGGTTCCATATAAAGAGGCTTTATTGCAGGGTAACACAGGGTAAGCCAGCACCAAAAAACATAAAAAGCTACACTTGCATTTAAAAGTACAACAGAAGTTATTACTAAAGGTTACAAAGTCCTCTCAATAAAATTGTAAGTCATAGTTATATATCTGTTTTAGAAGAAATTTAAGAATTCACTTTAAATATTTTATGAACATCTTAAAGCAAAGTATCTTATTATCAAAAAACCTCCCTTGAATCAGTGGCTTTTGCTCAAGTCAATTAATTCACCATAAGATGTATCACTGGAAATTGAGAGAACACCCTCTGTATTTGGGGGTATAAAGCATCACTCCTTTAGTAGCTCTGCTTACTAGTATATACTAATTGCATGTTTTTTACAATCACCACATCTAAAAGAGCCTTGGAAAAATAAATAAAGAAGGAGTTTCTTGTTTGCTTTTTTTGCTTGTTTGCTTTAAACAAAGGACACATGCTATGAACCAGTGACTTCATCCCACTGTATGTTGTCTTTTGGCACTGATGCAAAGACATCTCTAAAAGAAGAGATGTCACAGTCAAGATTTTTCCCATCCAAAAAGATAGCCTCCTATCAAAACAACTTCACTGATTTACTTGTTTACAAGCATTTAGTTAGGATTAAACAACATGAAGCTACAGGTAATTTAATCCTGTTCCTTAACATTTTCATCTTTTAAGATTAACTGATGATATGGGTATATCAGGCAATCACTTGAAGCCAGATCAGTGTATGAATAAGACAACAAGAAACTACGCACAGTCAGGCTCTTCCCTCGCATGAGAAAGCAAGGTAGCTTGTCCTTTGTTTTGACCCTGAGGCAGAAGGTGCCCCAGAGAAGGTGAACACTGCAAATCCACACCTCCTTACTTATATAGCCACACCTCCCATTTTCATATTGAAGTGTTATTTATATGCAGTTTTGCTCCTCATTTCCATAACTATTCTTCCTATAGACACCCTTTAATCATAAGGCACTTTTTTATTTGAAAAAGCTATACATATCTATTTTGGTGAGCTTTTTACTTAATGGCTTGGTACTGCCTACAGATAGCATTAACCCACCGTGGCTCAGCCTCTCCCACTGTAATCCTTTGGTCAAAATAAATTAAGGCCTTTTCTTCTATCCCCAAATTTTTATACAAACTGCTTGGTGTCTTTGAATCTTACAGCTCAGACAGTCAACATGAAGCAGAAATGAGATGACAACTTCTTAGGGACAAAGCAAGATTCTTCAGCATCAAACAAGCAAGACATTAATGAGGTACCTTTATGTGTATTAGAGGCCAATAATTCCCACACATCAAACAGGACACTCTTGGGGTGTTTCTCATACTCTGGGAGAAACAGACTAGAGAGGCAGAGGAGCTGACAAGTCTTAGCTAGATGTAAGATGCTTCTACTGCTTCCAAGCTGCCAGACTGCATTTTATATATCATATTTTCCACCCTTATTAAATGTAGAATAAAGAAGGAGCAAAAAAATCAGCAAATGCAGCTAAGGAGTTTGCATCATCAGCAATTGCTGCATTGGACTTCTTGGCAGTATGTCAGTTCTGGACTTTTTAACAGAATAAAAGAAAGCCAACAGCTCTGTATCTCTGCAGCCACAACATCAGCTTGAGGGTTTCTGGGGTTGACCTCCAAGTGTATGAGAAACCAGTGGTGTTGCAGTTGATGCTTCCACCGTCACGCGAGCTGCTTTTTGCTGTCCAGCCCAGTATCTGAACAGAAGTTGTCAGAAAAAAAGCAGGAAGATAGTTGCTTGGGGTTTTTTTA
Source organism: Atrichornis clamosus (assembly GCA_013400975.1). Taxonomy (NCBI): domain Eukaryota; kingdom Metazoa; phylum Chordata; class Aves; order Passeriformes; family Menuridae; genus Atrichornis; species Atrichornis clamosus. Next base: position 9,319 of record WBMZ01008528.1, on the reverse strand, counting down.
ACTTTCAAACCCAGTGACTACCTGAAAAGTAGGGGAAACCCTGCTGGCTTTCCAGAGTTCCCCCCAAAACAAGGCACAACAGAAGACTGAAGAGTGCTCAGACATGAAAGGAAAGAACTTGCAAGACAAAACTTGACAACACTCCCTAACGTCACCCACTGTAACTATCTGAAGTGATCTACTTATTAAAACACCTTGTGAAGAACACTGAAGATAATTTTACCCTTTCTCTTTGCAAAGGAGTCTATGGCAATGTTCTGTTATATCCATAGTATAAAGTGGGACAGTCTCTAAGACACTTTCAGATAAATTCAAGCTGAGGTGCTTTATTAATATGAACATGGTTCTGCATGAACACAGCTTAGACAACAGCCAGATGTAACAGGAAACAGAAACCAAGGAGAGAAGAAAGAAATAGAGAACAGTGCACCCTTCCATTTTTAGGCACAGGCTCTCCAGAGCAGCCACCCCATGACAACCCCACACAGACACACTCGCAATCAATGTCTTCACACCAGCACCAGCTTCCTGCACGCCCCAGCTACTGCAAAGACACTCTAACAACAAAAACTGATAAAAGGAAGCACAGAACACAAGAATTCAAAGCTTACCTTTTCCAAGATGAATTTGTTTAGATAAGGCATGTAACCCTGATTGGAAACTGGTCCTTCATCATCGTCCCTAAAGTGCTCTTCCAAGGCCACCGGATCATGGGGAACATTTAACACTGTGCACAAGTTGTGAGAAAGCACCTAAGGACAGAAGAGAAACCAGAGACACTTGTCAGCCTTAACCATGGTGTGTTCCCTCCAGAGCAGACCTGTGACCCCAAAACACGTGCAAAGTGACATTCTGATGTCATCATGAGTTCTGCCCCACAAAGTTTTGTCAAAAAACAAACCATAACTAAAAAAACCTGATTCAATGGCTTCACAGAGTTGCATGTTACAGAAGCAATGCGAGCACAGAGAGGTTGAGTCCTCAGAGCTGCAAAAGCAGCTACACAAGCTCCCCTTTGTACATATATACCCAATCAGCTGAAAACCAGGAGGGGCATGCAGGAACACCGGGGTAATATTTGCAGAGTGAAATCAGATAGCTATCAAAACAACCACGAACACCCAGCCTTTGAAATTATAAATATTTATATCTAGTGAAAATGAATAACAAAGAAAACAACTCAATATGTAGCTTTAGTTTACAAAGAAATGATTATTCAGATTAAAGCATTAACTATGGACTTCTCTCATTTGCTTGCTTTTGAGCTGCTTTTCAACATTCACCCCCATGTTTCAGTTGGCAAAGGAAAGCAATGTTAGAGAAAGGGGAAGGGTTTAGGTGTGCTTCTCAAATTTTTATTTTAAAAAGCTATTTGCATGAATTATATCAAGAACTTACACCCACCAGTACTCATGTCTGTTCTTGAGAAATGACCTTCAAGAAGAGACTACACACTTGACTAATTTTAAGGAAGTACTGAATTACTGAAAACTAACTGGTAGCCCAGTGCATCTCAACTTCTTCAACTTGAGCTGAGCTTTGCATGCACAGACACCTCGGTACCAACAGGAAGTCAGAGCCTGGGCAGCAGCGACTCCTGTGCCACCAGCACTTCCCAAAAAAAGGCAAAGCACCATGCCTTTCACTAGTCACACTGTCTGGAGTTGGGTCAACCCTGTAACACGCTGCCCACCGCATCTCAAGCACCGGGGAGCCCTCTCCCTTGGCATGACGAAGAGCTGAGCCTCTGAAGGCCATGTACCACCTATATGGACTGGGTCAAGGATTTAACATCACATGCTCTGGAATGGTCTGCGTGGAAAAAATGTCACAAAGGCAAAAAATACAGCTAAACCAAAATTACGCAGAGGTAAACCAAATCACTTCTTTTGAAAAGGTATGCTGCTGGTGGTATTGTTTGCTTTTTATATCAACAACTACATGGAACAGATTGCAACTGAATTCTGGCGTGTGTTTCATTATTTTAAAGAATTTTTTAAAAACAGACGCAAATGATGCAAAAAGAAAGCAGTAAAAAATTGTGCAGAAAACTTATAAGCATGTTTATTTAGGTGAGCAGACAAAGGGGTCAAGATGGAGTAGCTGTAAAACAAGAAGTGAAAGTCTGAAGTTGTCAAAGCCTAGGAAATCAAACCAATGACTTAAAATGTCTGGGCTTTCCCCCACCCCCCCCAAAAAAAGAAAAAGTACATGTACCATTCTGATGCACAATAAGGAGATATGCAGAATCTAAGTGTTAGTTAGCAGAAAATCCTACAAAGATAGATTGCCCAAGATGCATGTTCAGTTCAGAGGAGAATCCCTCTCTACATACCTCCAAAGTTAAACTTCCTTTTAGAAAAGCATGTATTTCCATGAGAAATACATATTTTAATTGGTGTGTGCTAACACTTAAGCATTAGAGCTAACGAGGTGTAAAAGTTTAAAAACAGTTAAACAACAGCATCCGCCACAATACAACAAAAGCTGCACTTCCCAAAGCAGCAAAATAGTATTTAGTAGTGATCACATTTCACACCACTCTCCATCAACAGTATATTTCTCTTTAACCTATCCTTATCTCTAACCACATCAAATCAAGTATTTGAGTCCATGTGATTTACATATGGGATTGGGGGAATGCACTATCATGTGTGTTTCCCTTTCTATTTAAGGCTTCTGTTGTTATTTATAGAAACCTGAGGGTTTCTTGAATTTCTGAGAGATAAGAGATGATCACCATTTTCCAACCACACTGTAGTTGCTAATACTATAACTAAAAAAATACTCAGCTAATAAAAATATTCTAAAAGCATGACTGATTTCAGCTTACTACCAAAGCAAATTAATAGTCTCAATAAAACATTTTCTTATTGTGTCCTTTCTATGTATTTCTCTTTTCCTTTTTTTGGCCTTCTTGCTGTGCTTGGGCTGTCAGAAACCTAGGTGGTTTCCACATCAAGCAACCAATTTACCAGGAGAGAATTCCACTTTCAATGATTTTCTAAGATTTGCCTTATCTGCAATGTCTCCCGTGCCCAGTGCTCCCTTTTCGTAACTCAGGAAATTCCTCGGTGCCTGCCAAAGCCTGCCGTTCTCTAACGCGGCCGAGCGCCAGCTGAATTCTTCAGTTGCAGGGTAAGCCTGAACAATCCTGCCCTGAAGTCTCGTTTTGTCTGGTTTTGTTCTCTCAAATCACATTCTCTGGACCGTAAGATACTCTATTTTAATTAACAATTAAAGAAAAAAAAAAAAGGCACTAGCTGAGCACTAGGTTAATTGGGGTACAAAAAAATCACCTTGCCTTGCAGAAGCTACATCAACCATGAGGAAGTTTTGAACCAGTCAGGATAATTCCCCCCGTGCCCACAGGGTTGCTAGGCAGTTTTTCTTTCTGCACTTACTATGCTCTGGATGCCACGTTTAACAATCCACCTCCATGCCAAAGCCAACTCCTGCCCCAGCCCAGAGACTCATCCCCTGCTGCAGCACAGGGGTACAGCGAGGGTCCCCAAAGTGGAGTATGGCACTGCACGAGCAGCCTGCACAGGGTTCAGGACACCAGCACATTCTGGGTGCAATTCCTTCCTTTTCAATGAAAAGTTTTGTAAGAAAGAAACCTAGTGGCATCCCGTCTTTCCCTGGAAACACTGAAGGTGTTCTGCTCCAAAGTGTTCTGCTCCAAATACAAATACAAGCAAGCTGAATGCCAAAGGTCAACACAGACTTTGGATTTACTTTATTTATGCCCTGTTTCATGCTGCTTTACCTTCAGATCTGCTCTGCCATAGCTGCTGCTCTCTGAGTTCCCATTTTCCAAAACTTTAAGCACATGTTGAATTGTTACCATCTGAGTAGCTCCATTTAACCACGCCCATAAAAGTGATCTGCATTTCTACAGGGAGAGGGATGATCTGCTAGACTGCTTATTGCTCAGTGACAAAAATTTGGCCCAGATGATAGTGGGAGCATTACCAGGGCAGACTAATCCTGGAGCAGCTACTGTCAGCTTCTTTGATAGTTTTTTCTTTTTCTTTTCCATCTTTCAGGGGGGTCTTCCCTCCCCATCCCTTTCTCAAATTTTAAAATGTTGGCATCACAGATCCCGACAGCTCCATTCAGTGGTTTTGTGTGAATTCATTCCAAGACATTCTTGGCTCATCTCTCCCTGACATCCATGTCAGCAGCCAGCCAGCCAAAATAAGGCTACTCACAAGTACTTTCCCTTTTCCTTTAAGGACCAGTGTTAAAGTAGCATCGTATATGCCCCTGGTCACAAGCACAAGGCCTTCTGAACGAGGGCACACCGCAAGCACACCGTATCCTACACCACTGCATCCCCAAGGTACAGCCTTCTTATCTACTCAGGCAGCAGATATACCCCACTTGGAGTCTCATCATTTAACATCAGGGTTAGTGCAGCAACCTCTTTCCCAGTTGGATGAGTGTATTCCAGCCCAGCCTCCACCAGCGCAGGTTCCTGACACTCGTGCCCTTCGCCCACATCACCTCTCTGTTCCCTGATTCTCTCCCTTCACCCCCGGGGCACTCGCAGGCCCCGTGTCACCGTTTTTGACAGCCCCACCCTTCCTCTTGCCTTTACTATCATCACGTCCCCCTTGGCTCCCAGTCACATAGTGGGGTCAGCCTGCATCTCTCCAGTTGCCAAGGGAATTTTCTGTACTGTGGCTCCCAGCCCTAAGGAAGAGCTCCTTGTAAACACACTCCATGTACTGTGCCTTTCTTCTACATCTTCCCTAGAGCTGACAAAACAAATTCACAGAATCAACTAGGTTGGAAAAGACCTCTGAGATCAAGTCCAACCTATGACTGAACACCACCGTGTCAACTAGACCATGGCACTGAGTGCTACATCCAGTCTTTCCTTAAACATATTCTGGGACTCCATCACCTCCCTGGGTAGCCTATTTCGATGTCTAATCACATGCTCTGTGAAAAAATTCTTCCTAATGTCCAACCTACACCTCCTCTGGTGCAGCTTAAGCTCTTGTCCTGTCACTGATTGCCTGGGAGAACAGACTGAGCCCCACCTGGCTACAATCTCCTTTCAGCCTGTTGTAGAGTGATGTCACCCCTGAGCCTCCTTTTCTCCAGGCTAAACATCCCCAGCTGCTCCTCATCAGACCTGTGCTCCAGACACTTCACCACCTGTGTTCCTCCTCTCTGGACATGCTCCAGCACCTCACCGTCCTTCCTAAACTGAGGGGTCCGGAACTGGACACAGCACTCAAGGTGTGGCCTCATCAGTGCCCAGTACAGGGGGGCTATCACTGTCCTGGTCCTGCTGGTCACACTATTCCTGATACAGGCCAGGTGCCATTGGCCTTCTTGGCCACCTGGGCACAGCTGGCTCAAGCAAAAAGGTTAAACAGGCTGCTGATCCACTGGGAGCTGCTCCTCATAAGTGCACCATCATGGCCCCATCATTTCCTAATGCTCCCCGTTTTAGTCTACAGGCTGCCTTGGCTTTCCTGCAAGAGGAGGAACCCTTTCCCTCACACCTTAACAACACAGTTCCTCATGGCTACCCTAATCCAAATGCTTTGATAGCACCAGAGCACAACTCTCTCACAGTGAGTCACAGTGACTAATTTCCTATCACCCCTCACTGCTGTACAAAGTCAATTGTCCGGCCGGGGTCCTGCCCACTCATCACAGGCTCTCAACCCTGCCACTGCCTTGATACATTGTTTAAGGTCTTCCTCTCCATTCCAACTATCCCTCTCACCCCTGATGACACCATTCTTCCTCTTCCCACAGGCCACTGATGTCACATTTACTAGAAAGGTAAAGCAAAGGTAAGAGGTGCAACAATACTGTAACATCCCAGATATGAGAACAGACCAGTAGAAATTTTCGAAGCCCGACAAGTCACTTTGGTCACCCACAGGGCTGAATAAGACAGTAGTTCCACACAAGGCTCACCATCCACATTCTGTAGGCATCACTCCAGGAATCCAAGACCCTAAGACTTAGAAAATGCACCCCAATGTAGCACATAAAACAAAACAAGAACAGCAAAATAAACCCACTGCCTAAAATGAGACGAGTTACAAAGCAACAAATGGAAGATCTTCCAGAGAAAGTGTAAAAAGTAACCGGTGTGTATGCTTTCCAAGACCAAATCATACACACACACTACAAGCAGTTTTGCTGCTGTCAAGCGTAACTATACTTAAAACCACAGCATTTCAAAATCCAGATGAAAAGTGGATTTAATGTTGGCACCTTACAGGAACTTTTAAAGTAAGTCAATTTTGAAATTGCAGGTTGCAAGAAAGATGAAATTGGATTTAAATATACGAAGTATTTGCATGTAGCTTGTGCTGGAATCACAGCAGTAGCTGTAACTGCATACACAGAACCTACACCTGAGCCCTGCGGTATCAGTGTTTGAACGTGCCAAAACACACTGACAAAACAATGATTGTGTCCAGCTTTAGCAGAATACACAAATGTTTCTGCTGATGTAGAAAAATTAGACAAAGAGCTGCACCCAGCATAACAGTAGTATTCTGAAGGTTATCGACTGAAATAAAGTAAAAAAACCCAACCAACCAACCAACCAAAAAAAAAATCAGTGCATACTGAAAGATGATAATATTCAAAATTACACAGAGGACTGATTTGACTGTCTCTTCTCTCAGCAGCTCAGAATATATACAGAAGACACAAATGGATAAAAGACACAAATGGATAAAAGACATCTCATGACATCCTTACTATTCCAGGCAAGTCCCATTTTTGCTTCCAAGCATTTGCAGTTTCTCCAGACTATAGAACAGACCCAATGGACTCATCTCCATACATCTGCTCCAGATATATTAAAAACAACCGTCTTTAACAACCAAGCATGTCATATATACTTAGGAACTTTCGTGCAACATGATGGCAACACCTTGTAATGGATTACACAAATGAAAGATCCATTGCCAGTAAGTTTTCTTATTGAGGAGATAAGAGTTCAGCAGGTTACAACACTGCCATTCTCAGAAAATAAATAAGTTTTAATCATTTTTTTAAAAAAACAGTAGTTCCACTAAATTATTAAGCATATTTTTCTAATGTCATGGATTTCTACTAACCTGTTTATCTCCAAGCATAATCTCTCCATTTTACAGGAGTGCTAAATCATGATGATGAGAAACACTTCATTGTGAAACACCTTCTTAGGACAGCACAGCCCTACCTCGATCAGATAGGAACTTCTCTTTTGCTATCCTGCCTGCCCTTTCAGACACATCCATGTGAGGCAATTGCCATCATTCACACCTTTTCTCCCCAGTAGGACTATCAGTCTGACACCACATTCATCATTTGCCACAAAAAGTCGATGTAAGAACACTATCCCTTCCTGCAGTTTCCTGAAAACTAATTCTTTGTGGCCACAGGAGAAGGCAGCAGCCTCATTTCAACTTGTTTCTCCACTCCCAGATCCTCCACTTGACACTTCCTACAGGAGCCTTTTTGTCACTGACAGAACTGCACAGACACATATTTTTTCATTCCTCCTCTCTCACTGACAGATGCAAATACCAAAACTGTCTAGGAAGATGTTTGATAATTAACGAGGCAACAAGTCTAATTCTCCCTCTCCTTTTTGTTTTTCTTTACCTGTTTTAAACACAAGCGTTTGTAGACACAGGGCTCTAATAAGACAGCAGAGCGTGACAAGACAGGTAACTGTGCTTCAGTGTGGAAATACAACTGCTGCTTTAATGCACCTCGGTCAGCCAGTGACCTCAGAGAAGCGATGACACCAAGAGGGCAGCTGTACCAGCCCACCAGCACCCTGGCTGCTTCTTTAGCCATTTCATTCAGCCCAGCACGTGTGGACCATGACAGCTTTTCCAACAACCAGCATGAGGGCACATGCTGCAGACATCCTCCCGGGTGAGTGCGCTGAGCACACAAATCGTGGCAACGCACACAAGGTGTGGTAGGTAGCGTGACAGGAAGATTCCTTTAGGAAACAGGATGATATAAAAAAAAAGCTTCTCTGCGACCTACTTCAGTTAATCCTACAACACTGCTACACAAAGACTCACTTCCATTGACACCACCTGTAAAACACCCGGGACCTGCACACATTTTCAGCTTGAGCTCACAGCCTGGTCTGACCTCTCGCCTGACTTCTGCCCCGCAGTCACTTCTGGCTGAGTTCAGCTCTATCTCACAGCCCGATTGCCCCGAGCGAAGAAAGGAGAAGAGGAACAGGCTGCTTGCAGCATGTTGCCTGCTCTGGACACTTATTACATCACGCTAAAACCAAAGTCCATTAGCGACCAGCCACACTTGGAAATACCACCCACAGCACGGCCACTCTCCCTCGTGGAGTTAATCTCACAGAAGGCGCAAACCTCGGCTAATTGCTGCGGCCCACACAACCCCAGCACCGAGTACAAGGACCCACAGTCTTGAATGTCAACAGGTGTTGCGTCCTTATTCAAAATATTTATTTAGCCAGATTCCTGCTATTATTCCCAGGCCAAGACGGTCCCATAAAGCAGGGCCAAGATGGGACTGGATTCAGCGAGCTGCCTAAGAGTGCTTTTAAGAGCACAAACACTACTTCAGCGTATAAGCTAAGGAAAGAATGGCACAGTTGGAGCCTCTTGACTAATTCTCCTGTTTATATCCAAATAAGAGAGCACTGTGGAACCTCTTTCTCCCCTTGGCAAGCGGTGAATTTCACTTGGACGCAGCCAATCCCTATAGATGGGACCTTGTGGCTACCCCACAAAAGATTTTGGCCAGAAAGGGTAGCAAGGACATGTGGTTGAAAGCGGACCAAAGCACAACAAGGGTTTGTGCACTGACATCTCGGGGAGGACGAAGCGCTTGCCTGGGCAGAATGAAAATCAGCCGCCTCGGGCTCCGGGACGGCTCCGCGTCAGGCTCCCTCGGGACGGAGGCGTCCCGGGCGCGCAGGGACAGGAGGCGGCATGGGACGAACCACAGCCTCGGTGGAGAAAACGCGATTTACAGACCCCGAGAGAGCTCCGAACGCCGGTTCCCGTGTCCCCATCGACGTGGCTCCCCCGGTAGGTCCCAGGCCCGCGCCCCATGCCGGCGGTGAAGGCGGCAGGCGGGGACCGCCCGGGCCGTGCCACGACCCCTCGCACCCCACCGGGGCCCGGCCCCGCGTCCCCGGGCTCGCCACCCCCCGCTTGCCTTGAGCTGGGACTTGGAGACCTTCCCGCTGCGGTCGAGGTCGAGGGCGGTGAAGGCGTGCCAGATGGACTTGAGCAGCTCCTCCTTGAGCCCCACCATGGCCGGCCCGCTCCCGGCCCGCTCC
>WBMZ01008527.1:9522-20811 GCA_013400975.1 Atrichornis clamosus | reverse complement strand
AGTCCTGGGTTCAGAAATCTGTGTCAGCCATACTACCCAATCCCAGGAGACAGGAGATTCCAGTTCTGATTAATCGTCTTGAGGCCCAGAGAGGTTCAAGATGATAGTATTACCATGGAAGGATTTAAAATATTACCTTTATTTTCAGCCTCCTGTAAGTCCTTTTTGTTTGCCAAGAGAATTTCTTCTCTCTGATCCGTTAGTAAGTCAGCAAGACGATAAATAATCTCCGCTCTCTGAAAGAGAAAAGTTTCTGAACCGACTTCTTACTCAAAGTCCATTCCGTTTGACACCTAGTCCCTACAGTCTGTTTATCCTGACCACATCCTCTCACTATCTTAACTCTTTCAATACTGGGCCAGCTGATTTTACCAGCCTGCATCATACTGAAAAATAAGACTGAACACTGCTTCAACCTTTACCTTGCTTTTTATTATCTTGCTTTCCTTGCCCAGTCTTCTTCACCAAACTCACACGTGCTTCCTTTAAGAGCACCTTGTCCCACATCGTACCCACCCAGCTGCAGAGGGGTAACTGTCTGCAGCTCCGCTTTGGTATACGTGTTGTATGCTAAACTCCACACAGGTGTGAGTGCAGCAAGTTATTCCAGTCAATTCTTCACCAGCTATGATCGCAATTGATTTCTGTGTGCTATTTGATGCTACCAAAATTTTTATAAACCCCACATGAAAGCACATATTACTTCACAGCCCCAAGGCACATGATCTTTTTGCTTTTCTCATCTTTAAGCATGCTACAATACAAATGATGGATCTGGCACATAAATAGTAAGATTCTTGTCCCAAGGGGCCCATTAATGTTATAAAACCATGTTGTAGAATTTGACACATGCACAGTCTTAACAAGTAGGCCATATTTTTCTGTCACCTGCTCAGGCTGTAGAGCCGCCAAGGTCCTGCCACCAGCTCGAGCCATTTCAGCCTGCTGTTCTACTGTAGGGCCTGCAAAAAAACCCAGAAATACGCTATGCAGACAAAGTAACAGCATAGGCAGAAGTGAGCACTAGCCCTTGCATCTTCCAATTCTCTGTTGAGAGCATGAAAACTGGTACAGAGTTTTAAGCAGACAAATTCAAGAAAAACGTTATGTGCTAAGACAGAAAAATCTGTACCTGACACAAAAATGCTGTTATGGTCCCTACATAAAGAGCCATCACAAAGATTCTGTCTCTGTGACACAGCAAGTGTGCTCCAGGTATCAAAAAGATTTGACAAAGGGCAAAAAACCAACAGGATAGCTAAGTCTCTAGAGCAGAGTAGGCTACTGAAACAAAAGAGGCAAACTTTGAAAAGTTTAAGTATCCAACTAAGGAATGCATGCACGGGAACGTACAAACAATGGAAACCAAAACCCTAGTAACAGCTAGTAGAAAAATTGCTTTCTCTCTGTCTCTCCTTGTTTGCATTTTAGAAGGAAGGTGCTGAAATGATATAAACCAGATTATTTGTGTTTCTGTTTCAAGTCACCATGTTCAGATAGCATTTCTGCAAAGAATTCACGAGTAGCTCAAGGATAAACTGCCATTTTTAACTCTCCTGAAATAGCCTGTGACTTGAAAGGTGGCTTGAAAGTGATCAATACAACCCAACTTCCATTTAAGAAGGGTCCCATGGAAATTGCCGGAGTAGAAATTATAAAGAGGTATAGTGGGAAGTGTAAGAAAAGAACTTGTGGACATATGATTCATCAAACTTATTTAAGACACCTTAAAATAGTTTTTTGAAGTGATGTCATACTTTACAGAGTATGGAATTTTTTTGTGTTCTTTGAGAAAAATGACGTGTATGTAAGCAGATATAGTTGATTTTTTAAAGTAACTTGAATTTCCAATGTGTGGTTTTTGGAAGATAGAAGACAAAGTGACAATTGGAGTAAACACCACAACAGTCCACAGGGGTGGACTTCTGCTGTTTGCCGTATTTGTAAGTGACTCGGAATGGGATCACAAGATTAAAAACTTTACTGCTGATACAAATTTATTACAGTGGCTCTTGACCATAGTGACATCTAGTGGGTTCAAAGGATGGATCCTTAATGGATTTCTTGCACGAATATGTCAGCTCATCCTTTGAACCCACTAGGTACACAAAGAAATTCACTTGGCTTAAAGTGCAAGTCAAAAGTATCACTCCATACTTGTCCTATTCTGCTAAGGTCATGGATCTTCGGTCTGATTTTATCCAGCAATCATTACACAGTTCCAGCAATGCAGTGGCAGGAAAACATTCCTACCTACCATACCAGAAGACTGAGTCATAAAAGAAATTTATGGTAAAAAATAAACCTAAACACTACCTTAGTTCAGCAGCACATTCTATGTCCATATTTTCACACTGAAATGCTGAATACTTGATGATAACTCCTAAGACAACAAAAGGCAAAAATTCTACTCATTGCATTCTTCAAATGCAAGTCTGATGCAGCTGGAGGGAAGAGGAACAGGGAATCCAACAGTTTCTATCCTTTCTTTAGAAAATACCTTTCAAAATCCATTTTTCAAGCAGAACGTGGTTTCCCAGTTATTGCACATGTCTATATAAATTTTAACTCTAATTTTTGAGGAAGTCTCTACAACTCTCGAGGTACACATTACCTCTGTACTCACCTGCAGGTTTTACCTCTGAAAAAAAAGTTCCAACTTTTTTCCCTTCCACAATATCTGTGATGACGTGACCTGAGATCTTTGGGTGGGTTCCATTTGCAATCACTACAGAGGTGCCTCCTTGCAGGGCCCACAGAGCGGCTTTCACCTATAGCAAAGGATAGAGACAGTTCCAAGAGATTCACTTGTTATTTTAATCACCACACTCAACAAGACTTCTTGGCCTACTTTGATCTCCAGATTGTTCACTTATGCTTTCAAAGAGCATTCAACACACTTTGGAAATTTCTGAACTTCAGTGCCGGAATACTGAAATTTGTTTAATCCTTCTACAGTATGTTAAGTTTACAGCAGGATTAGCTGTAAGGGTCCTTTGAAATCCCCATGCACTGATTAGTCCTAAGATTAGCCTCTTTCCACATACTTGAGCTATTGCTTAAGGCATCACATTCCTCTACAATCTACAACTCCTCCAACATTTCATTGGTGCATGCCAAAATAAAAAAAAACCCCACAAGCTCAAATCCCAGATGCTACCTGCTGAAGAGGTACTGTCAGTAGTTTCTTTCATTACTTTTCCCAATCAAGGTATGGGCAGTATTATCCACTATTACATTTAATTATGTGTCATTTATTTAATTGCAAAAGCTTCTCTGTTTCCTCACTTTTATGCTTTCCTAATATGGTTCTACAATTCAGTATTACAGTCCATATTCACTGTGAGACACAAATGTCAGGCCTATCACATCACACTCAGCTACCAAAAGACCATCAACTGCTTCATTTTGCTCAAATTTCATGCTGAAAATTGAGACCTGTTCTTTGAGCCACCATCTGTTTTCTATTATTGATGTTACAGTTTTCCAAAAATGTCACCTACCTTCTCAACTACAGCAGATTTTTGTTACAACACCTGCATCAAGATTTGCCTCTACATGACTCAAAAGACACCAAATAACTCTCCCAGGTTATTACTTTTACAATAAAAGTACCCTCTGACATTGGCAGCTTTCCCTTCAATACCTGGAATTGTTTAAGCTATCCTAGAAGCCAGAAAAGGTAGTTTCTGAATAAGCTCTGTAAATCCCATCGTTTCAAATGCCTCCTCCTTTTGCCACCTTCCAGTCCATGCTCTGATACTTGTGTGCCTTACCTCATTCTTCAGAAAAGGAAATAAACAATAAGATAACTGGTGAAGAATTTTACTTTGGTCTTTTCCTGCAGTTTTTACAGACAACTTTCCAGAAACATCCCTTGGAAACCTGCAGCAATTAATACTACAGTAGTGCATATCTCACCTTCGTGAGAGACATATGCTGAAGACTCACACCACCCACGTATTTATGTACTCACAGCAATGAATACTGAGAGCATCTGACTGTACACAGCACTAAAAACCATCAGCCTTCCCACCTCTACTAATCTTACACTCAAAACTTTGGTCTCCACCAATATATCCTTCAGAAGCAAACAGTACATGTACGAACTCAGAAAGGAGAGGGACGTACCACATCAGATTTAAGAGACAGGGATTCCCAGTCTTTGAATTATCACGTAAGAAAGAATTGAGGGCTGACTAATTTTAATTTAAACCACCAACTTAATACAGTTCCAAATGTCACATTTTACAAACTGCTGGAGTGTAATTCATTGCTTGCTCTTTTCAATTCACATGGAACTAAAAGAAAAGTTAAAGGAATCCATAAGCCATTTCAGGGTACTCAAAGAACAGCTGAGAATGGAAAGGATCTCTGGAGCTCATATAGTCCAACTGCCCGCTCAAAGCAGGGTCAACTAGAGCAAGTTACTCAAGACACCATGTAGTCAGGTTTTGAAGATCTCCAAACATGGAGAATCCACAGGCTCTCTTAGCAACCTGCTTCAGTTACTTCAGCAACATCATCGTAAAATTCTTACATGTCAGTTTAATCACTTGTATTTCAGTCTGTGCCCATGGCCTCTTGTCTGTTCCTTGGATACCACTGAGAAGGATTTGGTTCCCCTTCCTTCAGCTATTTATACACAGACCTTCCCTCTTCCAGTGTAAACAGTCCTAGCTCTCAGCGTGACAGATGCTCCAGGTCTTTAATCATATTCATGGCTCTCTGTTGGTTTCACTGTAGCATGCCATGTCCTTCCTATACTGCAGTATCCAAAACTGGACACAACTCTACAGAAGTGGTCTCACTAGTGCTGAGTAGATGGAAGTAACCATTTGCCTTGACCTGCTGGCTATGTTCTTTCTAATGCAACCCAGGACGCTGTTGGCCTGCTTTGCTCAAAGGACATATTGCTGGCTCTCATTCCATTTGGTGTCTACCAGGACCTCTGTGTCCTTTTCACTGAACGTGCATTCAAGACAGTCAACTCTCCAGCCCATACCAGTGTCCCTACGCATAGGACTCAGCATTTCCTGTTACTGAACTCCTAAGGTTCCTGCCTGCCAATTTCTGCAGCCTGTCAAGATCCATCTGAACAGCAGCACAAAGCACAATCATCTCATCTAGCTCCCTTTACTTCCCAAAAATGAAGCAAGTGTTCCATATTTCCACCTTGGCTTCCATGCCACCCATTCCCACTCGGGATTTAGTTCCAAATGTTACAGACTGCTGGTCTCCTGGGTAGAATATGTCAATGAGCTTGGCATCATCAGATCCTGGAGGGCTGTCAAAGAGTCCTGAAATAAATAATAAAAGTCAGTTATATACCCTCATGTCCAAAGCTCACCCATGAATAAAGGAAAAAAACTACAAAAATAACCAACATGAGGCTAAAAAGCTGTATTCCACTTTATAGGACTGAAAGCTTCCACTGAACCCTTCATTTTGTGGGACTGAAAGCACAAAAAACTGGTAGACCCAAGAGGTATAGGTTTACTGAAAGCTTAACCAATAAGAAAGCGAAAACCCACATGCTGAATAGCAGCATGCAAGCTGGGAGGTAGTGACATTTGGTTGAGGTTTGAGACAGTTTGCATATTTTTGTATATTCAAAATCAGGGCTTACATACACAACCCCCCAGTTAAACAGGCCAAGAATAGTCCTCCTCACCAAAGCCTCAGATGATACTCTTGAATGGTAGGTTGCACAGTTAGAAAACAGGCAATTCAGAAACATGTAAAAAGGGTAACAGTTGAATTCTGCTAAGGAAGAACAAAACACTACAGAGACATACTCTCACTAATATTTTTTTAAATTGAGTCATTTTATGTAACTATGCTTGGAGGTGAATGGCACTTTGGTTTACCTAACATATTAAACTTCAACTTTATCACAACACTTCCCAGAAATTCTATGTGAACAAATACTGCCATGACAATCAGAGAGCGTAAGTGTAGACTATCTGTGTCCACCCTTGACAGCTTGGGAAGTAGAGGACACACGTCTTTCCATAAACAAGTTGTCACATTGAATGAAAAAGCTTGGAGGATGGGTGTGCTGGGTGTTAATTTTTTTTTTTACAAGCTGCTTTGACTATTGCTTTTATGAGTTGTTCTAAGACAGCCATTTCTACTAGAATCAACCATGAAACCCGTTTGCATCTCTTAAAAGAAACTGTGCTTATGGAAAGACACCTCCTTCCTCCTCAGGGCCTAAAGCATGTGCCGAAGTCCAGGATCTACTGAAAGAAACCCATCTGGAGAAGATGAAAAGACTATGATGTGGGTGATGTGGACTGCATTGATCTGAAACTGTACCCACTGCTCTGCTCTCTCTCGAAAAAGAAGTTCAACATCCACAGGTGACAGGCTTATGTCACAATAGCACAGCTCAGAAGACTAGAGCAGTGTAAGCCAAAAGTCAGGTAGACAGAAAAAGCAAGGAAGATCCAGCCAGCTGGAAAGTAATGACCAGGACCTGTAATGTACTGACAGAACCTGCTGCCAGAAGAAACAAGCTATTTAGAATAGTATTTGGTTCATACTCCTGATTCAAGACACACAGCTTTTATGCTGCATACTACTCCTGACTATCATACACTCTGAGAAGCTAGAAGTTGTTCCACAGTACATGTGGTATTCCGGGTTCTGGAACAAGTCTCAGGTTCACATGCATTCTCATCCACCCAGATTCAACAGTGTGTCAGACAGTCTTTGGCTTATGTCACAGCATCAGCATTGGGTATAGGCCTTAAGGAGTTATGGAGTACATTGCAATTGTCCTTCTAAAAGAGATGTACTGATGAGATCAGTAAAACATGAAAAGAGGTTGGTTTGACAATCTGATGTACTTCACTAAAACAAGAAATTAAAGAAATTACTCACAAACCTTCTACATCTGAAAGAACAATCAGGAGATCAGTTTTCATTTCCACAGCCAGTCGTGCTGCCAGACTGTCATTATCCTTCACACTAATCACCTGCAATGCACACATATATCCGCAACACTGAATACTGTGAGGAACTAAGAAATATTTGGTGCCAATGTACAAAAGCAATCTACCTCAGCACTACGAAGTACTGTTCATACCCACTGGAAATTTTGCAGGTGATTCTTGTGTGAAAGTACATATGCTTTTGGAATGCAGTAAAGTGGTATCAAAATGACAAGAAAAGGGATCAGTACCTGCATTCTCCACCTTAGTGCCCAGAGACAGGGCAAGAGGCACTAACTGATGTTAGTCTTTAGCTGTTTCAAGCTGGATTAGATGACCTGCAGAAGTCTCTTCCAACTTCAACTCCTCAGTGAAAAAACAAACTAGGCACATTTGCTTTTGGCAAAGCAGACAATATCTGCCCTGCTTTTACCTCACAACACTGTACCATGGCAAATACAGACAAGTCAGCATAGTCTTCCAGCACCCTCTGTCCATATATTAATTCTGTATCTTTGTTTCCCTGCTGTACACTTCAGAGGTCCCCGGTTATGGCATTAGTCAAGTACACATTAGTGCTGTACCATCTGCAAGCAGAAGCCCCGCCCCTTGCAATATTTTACCCACATTTACCCCCTGCAGATCACTGTTCGGCTCTGGAGGTGGAACAACTGCATCATTGGTGTTAATTATAGGGACAATATTCATTCTTAAAAGCTCATGTAATGTTCCATTTAAGTTGCGACGTTTCTGTTCATCATGGAAATCCAGGTTGGTGACTAAAATCTAAAAGAAAAAAAAAACTACTTAGCCTACCACTTTTCCTGAGAACATCGTATAAACCTATGTATTAACATGTCATAACAGAGCAATCATGACTTTTGGGTAACTAAAGAAATAAAAGCCACATTTAAAAGATACAGAATACAAGTGAGAAATATTCTTTCCACAATATTATCAGGCTTATTTGCCTTAACTTCCACTGAAGCCTGTAATAGCCCATCTCAAACTGATAGGTCACACACTCCAGGAATGAACTTGGAAAAAAAGACTGTAATCAGAACATACATGCTGATGATAACTACTAAGACCCTAAATAACTCAATGGATTACTCATGATGCTGCCTTTACAGCTTTTCCTCCCAGTTTAATGTTTCTACTTGTAGCAAGCAGAAGGGATATTTTATCTCAAGACTTCTCTTCTGCTCACTAGAATTCACTTGCTCTTCTGAAAGAATCTTGCCTCCTGCATGCAGATACCACCTCTTTATTTTGGTATTTTAAGACAAAAAACCCCTCAACATCTGTTCTGGAGAGACTTTTTTTAAATTTTGTTTTTACCCTGTCACTGGACATTTGAGAACTAAGCAAACAACTCCACCACACAAATAGCACTTGGAATCAATGTGTATGCTGACCTCTTCGGCATGGGCAATTAATTATTTTCTATCAAAGGAACTGTAGTTGTCTACAGATTTGAACAAGATTACAATCCAGCACGACCTGTAGTGATTTTTTGCTATACTATAAACAATTTGGCCATATCAGCTCTACCAGACTACAGTAAGAAGTTCCTCCAAGAAAGACTTCATATTTGGCTTGTAAATTCATTAGAAGTGTCTAAACAAATAAGGCCTTACAGTTAAAACAATTCTGTATTCTCACAGTATTTAAAGCAAAGCCTGTTTAAGAATAGTTCAATTGATACAGTTGCAACCTCCAGTATAGGGCCCAGGCCAGGGATACCATCAACCACAAGTTGAAAAGGTTCCAGAAGCAGATGGACAGCAGGTTCTGAAGCATGGATATGCAGTTCCATCAGCTTTACAGAATGTGTGGCAGTTTAGTCACTTGTGATTTTTAAACCCTCACTTTGGACCACCAACTTCAGCTGTGGTGGAGAGACCTTAACACACCCTCCCTGCTATGTAAGAGCAGGACACAACTGGAGTCCGAAAAGAAAAAGCATATTCATTTTCTCTTGATGATAGGTAACTCCATTTCAGAAATACTTAGCAAGGCACTCTTGTATACACTACCATTTATACAACAGTAATAAGCCCCAAAAGTAGTAAGTCAGTCTAGGAAAGAAGAAAAGCCTTACTTGAGCTGCACAGATGCTGTACTGCGTAAACATGGCCTCATACAGAGCCATTAGGCCACTCTGGCCAGCTGCTGCACAGGCTCGGGCCTCCAAGACTGGAATAGCCTACAAAGATAAAGAGCAGCTGTCAGGCAGTGACTAGAGCAGGTACCACCCAAATTCAAGGAAGAGCAGGAGTGCCCCCAGCCTCTCACCATATCTTTTAGCTGACTCTGGCCTGAATGAAGTGCTTGCCTCACACTCTGAGAAAGCAAGATCTCATGACGCAGCCGCTGCTTTCCAAAAGCTACAGCCCCGCTGGTGACAATCATCATCTCTCGGCCCTGATTTTGCAGCATTGAGACCTGTTAAGTACAGGAAGTAAGAAATAGGGCCTGGCATATGATCACCGCGAGCATGACAGTTCTGGCTATTATAGTTAACCTTATGCTCACCAATTCCTGCTGACACAAGTGTTTTGCTTTATCTGTGGATGTACAAAACAAGGCAACCACCCTTTAAGACATTTCTGCACACCTTCCTAGCCACTTGGGAGCTATGCTGAGGACTGCCTGCAATCTATAGCTTCTTTTAAACCTTCTTTTCACAATAGCAGCTTTAATGACAGAAACATGCTTGAATCCTCAGAGAACGTATTACATGGTAACACTTCTATACCCCTCAACTCTTCACCTCCATTGCTACAGATAAGGAAAGATACTAAAACCTGCAAAGTAGCAGCTGTATCTTCCACCAGCCTTCTTATTGACCATCCATTCCCAAAGCTGCCATTATACAGTAACTTTGAATTCTAGAAGTGAAGAGGCCAACTCTCAAAAGTAAAGCTTTTAATTACTTCCTCCTTACATGTATCTGGCCAGATTCCTTTCAAAGCCCCAAAGCTAAATGTCTTACATGAATTTAATATATTAAGTTAACTTTATTTCCCAGAAGGGACCTGTCCAATGCTTGCCATTTCATTTTGGAGAACAAATACATGAGCTGATCCCATCAGTTTTTCCTACAAGTAATGAGGTTTCAAGCTTTTCCCTGAAGGAACTCTGCAAATGCTCAGGTGATCAAGATGGGTTGACTCTTTTTGCAGAGTTCACAAACTTCAGTGCCACCTTCCCATTAGAGATAACTAATGCCCTAGCCATGTCTTACCTATTGCGTAAAAATCTCACTCTGCAAATCTCTCCTTCTATGCTGGGTTTGGCCAAGATGGAGTTAACTTTCTTTACAGTATGATAGTGTGTTTTGGATTTCAGTTCTAAAATAGTTTTGATAACATTCCAGTGTTCTGCCTATTGCTAAATAGTGCTTGCACATCATCAAAGCTTTATCTTTCTCCCATGCTGAGCAGTACTTGCACAGTCAACAAGGCTTTCCTTGTTCCATTCCAGTGGGCAGGCTAGCAGCTGGACACGAAGTTCAGAGATGACACATTTGGGACAGCTGACCTTAACTGGGCAAAGGGACATTTCACACCATATAACATCATGCACACTAATAAAACTGGAGTTGCAGAATAGCAAAAGGCAGAGTTGTCTTCCAAGGTGGCCATCACTCAAGGACTAGCTCGGCATCGGTCTGCTTGTGTGAGGTAGTGATTATCTTAGCATCATAGATTTCCTTTCCCCTCTCTTTCACTTATTAAACTGTCTTTATTTCAACCCATCAGTTTTCTTACTTTTGTTGTTCCCATTTTCTTCCAAATCCCCCAAGTGGTGGGGCAGAGGTGCGGGGAGCAAACAAGAATCTGTGTGACTGCTTAGCTGATGGTCATGATCAACTCACCATACCTTCAAAAAATGACTTTCTGAGTTACATGGTACTGCAGCATAGAGGATTGAAAAAGGGAAAGGCTAATACATTTTTTTAAAGAGTCACCACTACTTTATGAGGGTTTACAAAATCTTCTGTACCATCCCACAATCACCAAGTATCTCAAGTTAACAGAAACGTTCAGTCACAGAATTACCTGCTCAACAATAGAAGCCAGCCTCCCAAGGGCCAAGCCACACTCATCCCCTCGAGTAACAACAGCACTACCCAGCTTTACTACGATCCGCTTTGCATGCTTCAGCTCACTGCGGTGCGCAAACGATTTTCCATGTGCACGGCTGAGTGGCACAGTGATAAATGGAATGTTGCTCCAACAACGGATGGATTCATTCCTTAATCTTTGGTTATGGCAAGGGAGGTCTGTGGAGAAAGAAAATAAAAAGAAGAAAGAAAAGAAAAAGATAAAAAAGAAAGAAAAAG
>WBMZ01008526.1:0-61732 GCA_013400975.1 Atrichornis clamosus | reverse complement strand
GACTTGGCCAGGGTGATCAACTAACCCCTTTATGTCTTGATCACCCTGCATTTGCATATGACTACAACTCGCTCCTGCCAGTTGTCTCCCTGGTAACCGACTGGAAAAAGGAAGAAAAAAATTCACTAAGAAACACAAGCCCACCACAGGAGGGCTAGAAGAGGGTAAAGAGGAGAAAGCAGAAACCTCACAAGAGAATGGCAAGGCAGAAGCTCCATCCAGTTTAACACTATTAGTTAACTATTAGTGGAGAGTTCTGATACAGTGTGTTACAAACAGGCACTCATAATCAAAGAAAGTAAAAAAGCATCATGGATGTTTCAAATTTCACAGTAAATATACCCACCCTTACAATCTGAAGGCACAGAGCACACCAGAGTGTTTACACACCCTGTATGTAAAAAAAACCCAAATGCTTTGGGTTCGCCTCTTCTACAGGAAAGATTCTGTAAAACTCTCAAATGTGTTCTTTAGCCTCTTAGCCAGGAGCACCAAATCACTCCTCTCGATTTTTTCTAAATTGAAATTGTAATTGAAAATGTAAAGTTATGTAAATTAAATAAATTATAGACAGATGTAAATTTTGATAGAGAAGAAAACTGAAGTGGCAATAAAATTTTAAAAAATCACAAAACCCGAACCCCACAGCTCTTCAGCAGTCATCCTGCACTGCATCCACCACTGCTTCCTACCTCACAGCTTTTAATTTGCAACAAATCTGAACAATAAAAGCACCAAGCTACTTTCTACATGCACCCTGGAGCCCCTATCTGCCAGAGCTCTACCAAGGCCTCCCTCTCACCCTGAGTCCAGATTTCTTGCAAGAAACAGTGTTCTGTGAGCCATCTCTCCCCGTGAACCATCTGAAATGAGACACCGGTTCCAAACAGGTATTAAAAGGGGAAAGACAGGCTCATACATACAGCACCAGACAGACTGCTCCTGCTTCCCTAGGAAACCCAAGCTGAAGTATCAGTCTCCTCAGGCTACTCTATTTACAAGAAAGGGTCCTCGGAGCCCCAGGTTTTGCACAGCTCAGAGGAGCACTGGAATATGTGCCCGGAAGGCAGGAATGCCTCTCCATGGAGAGCCTATGTGCTGCTAGCAAGTGCTGCTGTGAATCCAGTTTGCAGCAAGAGGAATTTGACAACGTGTGCAGATATCAAGTCCCTCCCAACCTGTTACTTCCTTGGTTGGGATCTGCTCACACCTGGGAGGGCTGCTGGGGCTGCAGCTCTGCACAAGAGAGAGACTGTCCACTTGCTACAACTCCTCCCCTGGAGCAGCCCATCAGTGCAAACCAACCTGCTCATGAAGAACCAGAGGGCTGAGGCCACCCCCTTCCCTGCTCCTGTGAAGAAAAGCCATAGGCCACAACTGACTTGTGTTACCGTGTTACCACGAAGTCAACCGAAGGGGTCTTTAAGGTCATGTGCAAACTGCCCCACCTCTGCCCTCCTTGTGAAGAGAAACTTACATCCCCAGGTCACTGGGTGAGCCAGCAAAACTCCAGAACTCTTCAGTGAGGAGTTGCTGGAGAACTGCCATGACTCTTTCAGCTATTATCAACCTGAAATGTCACCACAGTCTCAGGACCTTTTCATTCTGCCCACATGAGAATTAAACACCTCAGGCAGCTCCCGGCCCAGCTGGGGGTTGCACAGTTACTCATACTCCCTTTTTTTTTTTTTTTTTTAACTCATTGGTACTTCGAGATCTTCACAGCACACCTCCCTCGCAACCCACCCCACCCTCCCAAGATCTATCAGATATTTAAATCAAGCCAAGCAGATGGCAGTCCTGAGGAGGTCTGACATCCAGTAATCATACACTGAGTGGGCAATAAGTTTTTTGGTGGTGGCTTCTGCCACATAGTTTTTTAAAAAGACCGTAATTAATTACCTGTATCAGAAGAGTAAGAATATCTTGTCTCTGTTGTTGCTTCTCTGCATGTTTTCTGTAGTGGCACTTAAAGCAAAGCCTGACCCTCAGCTCTCATGTGTGTGTGAGTAAATGCAGCGATTTTTCTTTTCTCCTTATTCCTGCTCTAGGTAACCAACATTGTAATGATCAATGTTACCATTTTCATCTTCCAAAAGTACATAACATTAGTATGATGTTCCTGTCCCATGAGCTATTCTCTCCACACTTCTGTTTAACTATCAAGTACAAAGGTGTTTTTCACACAGAAAATATTCACAGCCATTGTAACGTACTTTACACCCACTTTGCGACAGTACTGTGGAACTCCACCCATCCTCTCAGTTTATATAAATCTGCTGGAAGTTTCCTGTCAGCATCTTATGAACACATCAATCTGTACAGATGGAAGAGAAAGCTCGTCACAATCCACCCCATGGACTGCTCACCCAAACATCTCCAAATTTTTTCAATTCAAGTTTACAGGTGTCATTTTACAGCGTTCAGTTTCTACATTTCATGAGAAAATTCACTTCTCCCACATCTCCGTAAATGCACTTTCACTTATTCCAGTCACTGTACGTATTGCCTGCAACAAACTGAGTGCACAGAGGCCCAAGTGGAGGAGAGAAAACTGCTCCTGTCTCATCCTGGCACCGCAGTCCCAGGGCCAGCAACAACCTCCTGAGGGTTGGACAGTGTGTTCCATTTGAGCTGTGGCTTGCAGCACAGCTATGATCAGGATGAGCACCCACAGGAGCACCACATTTAAAACATCTTTTGTTCACTGCAAGATATCGCTAACAAAAATGTCTTCTACTCCATGCCAATCAAACCAACAAAAAAGAATGCTACAAAACTAGTCTACAACACTTATATTTATCATTTCACTCCTCTCTAAGGAACAGCTCTGAACTTCTGATGCAAACCAGGATAGAGCCATTTGATCACACCACAGGTTTTTATTAGCTGGTTCCCACCAGACAGGCACAGCAGCCATTTCACAACAAAATCAGTAACAGAGAATCCTTACTGGAAGCTCAGAATGTTTATATACAAGAAAAACTTATTTACAACAATCAACAGTAAACTATGTACAAAAAAAAAAATACAAGAGACATTTCCATGGTAATCACTGTATAAATTAACAAAATAAATAGGAGGGAAGCAGGTCCCATTCTTAAGGCACAAAACCTTCTTCCCAAGACTGTACAGGGATTCACTTGCTTCCCTATGCTTTTGACAGGATCACAGGAATGGCGGGGAGACCCCTGAGGAACAACAGTCAGTGGACAATGATACAGACATGCAGTCACTGCTGACAGTTGTAAAAAACCCATCATTTTTCATTCTTTTTTTTTTACAGTACACACATCTTAAGATACAAATTATTTTTTGTAAACAGTCTGGTTTTTAAATCACATCGCTAGTATGCACGTTTTTAAATAATACTAAAACATTGAACGAAGCTTTCCATACAATTTGGGTGCAGAAACATTCTTAGCACTGGGACTGAAGGCCTTAGCAGAGCTAAGGAGGCTCCCACGTGGCACTGCCGGGCACGCAGGGGCACAGCACCCCCTTGCTGACATCCCAGGAGCCACAACAGAGAAGCTGTGTCAGCCCCACGAAGGGAGCCCAGAGCAGGGCACTGCCAACAGCTGCCTCACGGGCCAGACCACCCCCGCGCCTCCACTGCATGCAATCCCACTTAACCCCAACATCATTCCCTAGAATCTGCCATTACACATCCAGGACGGTGCCAGAAGGTGAGAGAATGGACTGAAGCCTCTTCCAAGCAGAAGAAACCCCATGCCCAGCTCACTGCAGCCACTGCCAAGGGTGAGGGATGTGAACAGAAGGTGCCACACGGCTTTCACAGAAGTTGCATTTAAGAGAGTAAACAAGTGTGGAATAGGTGCAGTTCTAGCTTCTTTCAGGCTGGTGTTTCTGAGACTGCTGAGACAGTCTCTTTTTTGGCAAAGCAGCAGTTTTTTTGCTTATTGTCTTTCCTGAGTTTCTCTCACACAAGAAATTATCAGATGCCAGAAGAGAAACTCAGACTAGTGTAGCCAGGAGTTCTACCTGGCTCCCTACTTGGCAGACAGCTCTCACTGAAGTTCAACACAAATTGCCTCCGTCTATTCACAAAACCTCCGCAACAGAAATCTGCATTATTCCCAGTGAGACACACAGAACTACAACCCTTCTGTTAGATCTATAACTTAATAAATATTCAAAGGCACTCAGGTTAAACATGGATCCCATTTTCTAGGTCTTAAAAGAAGGCTGAACTCCCTCCCTGCCTCTGATAAGCAACGGACAGGAATATACCGGCTGTCGAGCCTTCGATAAACTTGCATGTACACAAAGAGAATCTGAGAGCATTGACATACAGATCATAAAAACAAAAGAAAAGAAGATGGGTCTGTGCAGGCCTCATCACTCATAGCAGATGGCTAATGGCCATCAGGCATGGGTAAATATGGCATGAGTTAAGGAATATGCCTGAACCTAAAAACTCTTTGGATTCCTCTGTTGCTATGGGCAGAAAGAGCAGAGAGAAGCTGTTTCTATGCAAGCAAGAATTTAATCCCTCAGGTCTATGCAAGCAAGGCAAGAGCTTATTGTTTATGCATCTTTAATCATGAGGTTGCCTGGGGAAAGTTCACAGCAAGAACAGCTCCTTCTCTACATACAGGAACAAACTCACCTCTTCTCCAGAGTTACCACCTGCCTTGCTCCCCTGCTGCACTCTCCTGGGAAGGCACATGGATGTCCCAACCACGCATGGTTCTTGGACAGGCAGTGGGCTGCACCACACTGTGAGGTGCACACCACCAGTAAGGATGGCTGCATCCTGGAGCTCTCCTTAGTGGAAGTTCCTCCTCATTTTTATCCAGACACTGCTCTGTGGCTCAACAAGCAAGAGGGAAAATACTATGTCTGCAAGTCCTACTTATCTGATACCTCAGGAATTCAATATAGTGAGAGGGAGTCTGTACTGATAAATAAAAAATACAGCTATGGAAGCAATCCCCAATGTATAGATAGGAGAAACAAATTCAGGGCAAGGCTGGACATATTTCTTGCTCAGTCCCTACAGTATTTACACCAGAAATGTTTCCAGCTGGATCAAGCACGTTTAACCTTCTTTTACCTTCTCATGAGCAAACCCTGTCACTCTCCAGGCTGAGAGGAGATACATGGATGAATGTGTCTGGTTAGAACAGAGAGAGGGAGTCAGAGTAACCCTTGTGAAATATAGAGAATTCAATGCAGTTTGCCCAGCATGAAATCAGCCCAGAACCTTATACGCTGACAAGTCTTTACATACACTAACTTGACTGATTGTTATTAGACTGGAGAAGTGACATCAATTTGATAAAAAGCCTTAAAAATAACAAAGAAGAACAATGTTCTCAGGAAATTATCTTTCATGCCACTGTGTATGTGGCCTTTTCTGTCTGCAGCTATAATCAGAGAGGTGCCACTCTGTAATAATTAAAAACAATAAATACACGCAAAAAAAAGAAATTAAAAATTTCTGCTGTCTCTCGAGTTTTACAGCACAGACTGTCCTCAAAGTCCCTTCGCAGTGATAAAGGTGGTGATATAAATATGCATGCTGGTCTTGGGCTTTAACAGCCAGCCAGCTGGGGTCAGCCATCTAAAAACTGATTTGGAGGCACTAATTTTTCCCTGCTCCACTGTTGATGGTACCAATGGCAATTTACCAATATACTCCAGTTTTCATTACGATGCTCATTTGCTCAGTAAAAATCCTCCTTCTCTCAGTGCTCTTACAAGAGCCCTGATGTTTGACAGCACATGGAATCTCTCCTGGGGGTACAACCACGGAGGACTGACCCACTCTCATCTTTTATATTACCTTGGAGTGAAGGAGCAGGGCAGCAAGAAAGGGGAGCTAAGTGGAAAAGCCACTAAAACCAAGACAGGTGAAAAGATGCAAGTACCAGACATAATCACTTACTTTTTGACAGAAATAGTTTTCTGCACTGCAAGCTGAAGTAACAAAACAGCTCTCTTGCTTGTGGCCACAGAAGTGGCACTCAATGGGCAGGAAGCCACTCCTGAGCCACTGCCAGTCATGCTACTCCCTCCATGAAGATGAAGCAGATTGTCCTGTATCTCCCTTCTTGTACATCCCAAACAGCTCATTAGCTTTCCTCTCCCTTTTATCTGGTCTCCTGAAGATGAATTCAGAAGAGAGAATGTCAAAGCTCATCTCCTCTAACCTCCTCTAACATTTTGGCTCTTCAGAATTTTCTTTTCTTACTGCCAGGAATTTCTGAACAATTGTTTATGATGACTCATCATTACATTTTTTGTGAAAACCTAAAGGCTGTACCATTGCCCTCGGCTGGAAGAGGAGAGTCAGGCCCAGCAGGAGGCCCCATCAGCTGGTGTGAACTGCTGTCTGAACCACATGCATTATTTGTTGCAAAGGCATATGTGAGTGAGAATCACTGGATATTCATTGGAAGAGGTCTGTACTGGCTTTAAATTTCAGATCCAAATTGCATGCAACTACAGGTGCATTATAAAGGGATAGTAAGACAAAACGAGAGGCTTTGTCCCACTTCTATTTGCTAAACACAGGTGTGACACACAGATGAACAGGAAAGTTTTGAGTCTGAAAAGACTGTCTGATGCTCCTGAACTAAGACTGGCCAATATATCATTTGTCCTGAATGATTCTACTGTGATGAAATTATCCAGTAAAGGTAGCTGTGTTGCAGTTCTCAGGAGTCCTGCACTCTTCCTGGAACCAGAACTTCCCACGTCTGAGGACATGGCTCTTCAAACAGCAAATGAGTTCTCTCCAGGAGGCTCTGCCCACCGCAGATCAAGTGCCTCTCCACTGAATGCAGCCGTACCCCACAGGAAAAAAGTAGCACCATGCTTGGTTGATATGAGCTCTGAACAGCTACAATTTGGCTGTTGAGACAGTTGTGAGCACATCTGCTTTGTGAGGTGATTGCTGTGCAGTTAGGGGGAATGGTAGACACAGGCTGTGAAAACAGAGGCTAAGCCTCGCTGGCAGGAGTACTCCGGCTCAGCTCCTTGATCCCGTGCAGTATCCTCTTCATGTGACCCACTTTGGTCACACCCAGGTCCTGGAAGTAAAAAGAAAACCTTACCTTAAGAGAAAGGCAGGGGGAAACTCAAGGTGGCCAAGTAATGGTTACAAACTAGATAGGCAGTTAGAAAGAGAGGAGGAAACCAGCCAGAAAAATTCCAAACCTGAGGGTTATATATAGAACCTCAAACCACAGGTCAAAAAGCTACTAAGGAATGTAGAGCAGGCACAGAGCAATGCAAAGAAACAGCTGCAGACTGTCAGCCAGAAACACAAATTCCTCTGGTTGTCAAAGGCTAAGAGAACAGAAGGAGCGCACAGATGTCAAGGACCTAAGCTAGTAGACAAAACATGCAGGAAGAACCAACCAGTCACATCAAATAACTGGATACCATGCAACAAAACACAGGCTGCAGCTGGATGCCATGCAGAGGGCTCAGCTACACAGGGTACAGCAAACCTCACAATGGGAAGATGGGCAAAATCACAAATGAAGATTCAAGGGGCACTGAACAAATGCCACGCACTACTTCACAATAGCGTTTTCCTGCTCTGTGCAAGTCACCAGAATGATGACACAGGTCTCTTGCACATGCAAAGAACCACCACTTTCAATTTCTCTTGGTAGAGAATGTCTCCTGGTGAGGAGAAAAAAAGGTGTGCAGTGTGGTTGCTAAGAACTATTAAAAAAGATTCTCTACATCTGTAAGCCTCCTCAAAGTGTGCAACCACGTTTTCTTGTAACAAAGAAGTGTGGTGATCTATTTGTTCCAGTCAGTGCTTGATATGAACCAAATTTTCCTAATCATAGCACATTCTGCAAAGATGGTACAGTAGCTGAGAAGTTGAAAATATCCATCATTAAGATCAGAGACTCTCAAGAACATTAACAGCAATCCGTGTGCTGGACTGTATCACATCTCTGGGAAGCTGTGGCAAATCTGGACATCAATTACCCTCAATTGTCCCTCAGTTACCTCTTCTACCTCCCTGCTATTAAAACCCAGGTGACCCACGTGAGAAAATAAAACGAGGCTGTAATGAACCCGTTCATCTTGCCAAGGCACCTGGGATGAACAGCGGGCAGACCACTTTCAAGCACATTCAGCACAGAAGGTCATGCAGATGCGGCTGGCTATTTCTCATGAGCTGATCATGACAGTACCTTGAGGTCCCTCCGTTCGAGGTGCAGCAGCTCAGAGCCCCGGACGTCATGCCGGATGAAGATATCCTTATACTCACAAAGACTGAGGTGCTCAAGCCAGGCCGCAACCTCCTCCGTTCCCCAGAGGTGAACTGTTTGAGATGGAAAAGCAGGAGTGCATTGAGTACCCAGAATCCCAGAAGACAGTGAGAGATGAGGACACCACAGCACTCAGTGCCAGAGAAGGAGGGCAAGCAAGACCAGAGTCTCTAACCAAGGGGAGGGCAGCACAACCTTCAGTCTCAAATGAAGGAGGTAGGGCAGAGAAAGGTAAGAGATATTCTCTTAAGCAGAGACTTGCTGCAGTACACCCAGGAGGAAGTACATATTTGTTTTGATGGGATTGGGTGTGTTTTTTAAAGTTTAGGCCCATGTTTTAGAAGAGTAAATTCACTGTGTAAATTCTGTGTACAAAACAACAGATTCGTAAAATATACGATGAAGAATCACAGCACAGATTAGTTTGCACATTATTATGTACAGTCACTTGTGCTCAGTAAACAAAATGGCAACCTCTCCCCGCTGCCTGAGGGAGAGAGGAAGAGTTAGACTTCCACCTTCTTGCATGGTCTCTAAATAAGAGAATAATAAAGTTTCCCAGTTCTGGGAAACAATGAATGAACACCAGCTTGTCAGACAGGAGACTGTACCCACAAGTCCATGGCAGATGCCAGGACCCAGGAGCCCACAGAACAGGTAGTACTTCTGAATTTTAGAAGAAAGCCTTCATAAGGAGAGCATAAACCAAAAATCAATAACGCAATTTGGAGAGCAAGTGTCTTGAATGGCAATTTGTTGATTCATGGCCAGTAGTTTTTAATCTACTGACCAGCAGGATTAAAGGTCACGGAGTATCTGTGGTGACGCTGATCCCCAGCCAATTGGACACGAAACTTGATTAAAGCCTGAAGGTGAATCAATGAGAAAAATATCATTTACTGTATCACAGAGAACGAGCAGTGAAAAGACTGGAGTTATGCAGACTTGGGCCCCGCAGTCATTTTTATACTTAAAATGCCAAAATCCTCAAATTCACTTCCCTAAGCATCCCCTGAAATAACCCTGAAAATCTGTACAGTGTAGGGAGAATTCTTCAGAGGGTACCTCCTGTTCCTGTTCAGGAATGTTTGCATGGTATGAGGGACCATGACTCAGAAGGGAGCAGTAAGTTACTTCCCACATGAAAAAGACAGACTAGATCTCCAAGAAAAGACAGATGCAGGTGGACAGGAGGAGAGAACGTGTGAGGAAACAGGTCGAGAACAGGCAGTGGTGTGACCACACCGGTGTGACAAGAAGGCACACAAATGAGCAGACTTGGTACCCGGCAATCCCATGCTACTGTGAGCCTCCTTGTTTTTGTTGTTCTTCTCCTTTTTAAACTTGGTCACCAGGCGGAATTTGCCACTGCGGCTGCGTTTAGAATAATCCAGCATCTGGTTCTGCAAGAACAGGAAGGGAAAATCAGGCACACTGTCATGAATTGATTGGAATGGAAGAGCAACAAGCACTATCAAGTTCAGCTCCTTGACCTTATAAAAAGGGGGGAAAAAAATTCTAACTCATTCTGATCAAGGCAGAAAAGGAAGTAGAGAAAGCTGATCCCATGTTAGGCAAGGGATCTTAGCAGGAAATTACTTTCTTTAGCCCTAGAGAGTTGAGTTTCTTCCTTAATGATTTTTTCTCACATCAGCCATATACTCACAGGAAGTCAGACATACACAGCCAAGTAGGGAAAAAGAGAACAGCTAGGGAAAAATAGTCTTGGTCCCCCTCACCTCCTCATCACAGGGCTCCATAAGCTGCCACAGCCAAGGGATGTCTGCCAGTTTCCTCAGTTGGAAGTCCATGTCTGCCAGGGCTGCCTGGAGCTGCTCCTTCTGTGGAGGATCTAATTGCTGGATCAGAAATAGAAGGAAAGTAGAGTTAAAAGCCACATGGCAGAACACACAGTCAGGCCCTTGCCTTGAAATTCCTAGCTAACAAAGCAGTTCCTCCTTCCGAAAAGAAGTGCACAGCAAGTGCTTTGCCCAGACCAAGTTAACAATTCTTATCTTTTCTGAGCTCCAAACTCCACGAAGCCACCCTGACTGCTCATCATGCCCATGGAGCAAAATCTTCCTAATTCCTGGATGATAACATTTAAACTGATTTACAGAGCCCAAGACCAGCAAAATGCTAGGCAAAGGCAACAAGAGGAGAGGGGAGGAAGTGAGAGGCTGCTTTCCTACTGCTTTGTGCTCCTTACCAGTGCCATCTTGCCTGCCAACAGCAGCTCTGTCTCATTGTGCAGGGCTTTGACATTATTCACCATCTCTACAACGAGGCTGCAGTTCAGACCCTGCAGGGAAGCAATTCATGCAGAGGTTAAGCCTGAAAGTGCAGAGGTCTGAGTAGTCAAAAGGAAGAAGCCTTAGACAAGCAAGGCCTACTTTTGGTCAATGAGAAAGAAAAACCAAGAGCTATGGAGCAAGGACAAAATGGGAGATGCCAAGTGAGTTAAGTACCTCTGTAGACTTGGATTTAGCGCAGACTTTGTCCATAGACTTGGAGCTGGCATTGACAGCATGGGCAAGCTCCTGTTCCATGTCCTGATAGGATTGGGCTATTTCCCGAATACTAGAGAGAGAATGACAGATTGCATCAGCATGTGCTCAAAGCAGGAGATGTCTCCTTGCTGGGTATCTCCTTTTAACACCCATCTGAGTGACACAAGTGGGGACCATGACAAGGGGCACAGCCTCTGGCAGAGCATGGCAGGGCAGTTCTGAGCATACGCAGGCAAAGAAAGGCAGATCTCACAGGCACAACTCCAGGTGCATGTTCCATTCTGCACACAAACTGGAATCAGTTTGGAATACAACCCAGACATTTTAGTATGACCACAGTGATGTGAAAGACAGCTGCACTTATGGCAGCCTTCTCTGATGTCTCTGGGAATTTTCCCTCAGAAGCCCAGAGGAATGCCTGACTAAAGGATGAGCAGGTGAGCATACATCCTAGACTTCTTATAAAAATCTGCTGGACATCAGGGTTACAAGAACTCAGGTTGTCATCTGAGGTCCCGGAGAGGCTTTTGTTTCTTTTCTGATAGAGTTAATTTATATTCAAAGGTAGAGGGTTCTTTCAGTATTAAAGAATCTGTGTGTGCTAATGAAAGTAACAGTTTTTGTCCAGAACAGCTTAAGAAAGTTTATTCAACTTCAGCCCTCATTCAGGTGTGACACTGAACAATGAATGATGCTACTCCCGGTGACATGGACCAGCAATGCAGAAGGTAAGACTGAACAGAAACATCTCCAGAAACAGGGAGTAGGACAAGAACTTCAGGCCCCAAAGGAGGCTCTATTCACCAAAAGCAAGTTGAGTCACACCTGTGGATCAGAGCACCTGCAGCTTGACCAAACTGGATGATCTGGGTGGATTCTTCTTCAGACATGATCTCTGGTTGCAGAGAGAAAGAGGACGGTCGTGACAACTCACACTTCTGTTTGTCCTCCCAGGACTTCAGGGTGCTCTCAAACGCCTAAAAATACAGCAAGCAAACAATAAGATATCTTGTAAAGTTCTTATAAAAACCCAAAGACTGTGCCTACGCCTGTAAAACATGTAGATCCAGTACAGACACTTTTCATTGCAGGGCCCAGTTGTTGACCTGCTGTAACTTTGCTAACTAGCTGGCTGGGCAGGAGTTTTCCATGCCACAATGCTTGCCTTGACTGAATTTTTGCTTAAGCATAGTTTTAGTCAAAATTCCAAGGCCAATTCTGAGGGCCAGACTAGCAGAATCCATCAATTTCCTATTGGTGGCAGCCTTTTCTTTGAGCAGCTGTATCACCTTTACACTTCAGTACAACTGTGACACTTCAGAGCTTGAAATTTAAAATGTTCAAGGCTCCTCCTTATCTGGAAGTAAACTGGGCTTCCCTAGAAACTGGAGGGACGAGCAGGTGAACTCAGAGCTAGGACCTGTACTGTTTGCACCCTTACTGATATTCCTGTTGGCGGCAGCTAGTGGTGTGGGAAGGAGCAAAACAGAGCCAGTGTAGAAGAATCAAAATTGAATCTGGTGAGAATGAAAAATGTGGAGCCCTGTGGTAAAGCATTCCCTTCTCCTACTGCCCCTCATATAGGAAAACCAGGCTCCGTCAGCTCAGTGCAAGCTACCTGCTGATCTCACTCTTGCTGATGAGGCCATATAAGGGAATTTGAGTTTTTCCACCTACAGTTTAGAAAATTATATATCCCAAATCACATTTGAAAAATGTTACCACATGCATGAAGGGAGGATTCCATCAACTGAATAGGACAGCTTTGCTCTGTGAAAGAAGGGGCATGCAAATCACCAGAAGGACGGCCGGAAAAACAAAGCTAAGTTGAGACAAAGTTGAGTGTTGCTCTGCAACACAATTGCCTCTTTTTCCGTGGCAATTCCATGACTGCAAAACCAGGCTGGCAGGCAATTAGGAACTGGATGGCACAATCATAGCCACGGCTTCAGATGGCCCAACAAGCACACTCATGAGGGACTGCTGTGTCCTCTCTATCTCTTCTGCTTCACCTTTCCCAGCATACCCACATGTAGGTTGCCTCTCCTTTCTTCCCCTCCCTTTACCTTGCTCTCTGTGCTATCTCCTTCAGTCACTCCCCCTCCAAGTGTCAGTGTGGTGCTGCAGAAGCTCTCTTACCCTCCATGAAAGATTGTGTGCACTATTCCTGTCTCCTCTCCACAACATTCAGACCAAGGGCTGACAGGACACTCTTTGAACTCAAAAGAGGATAGATTCAGACTAGATATAAGGAAGAAATTTTATACAATCAGGGGAATGAAACATTGGCACGGGCTGCCCAAAGAGGTGGTGGATGCCCCATCTCTGGCAACGTTCAGACCACAGGTTGGACAGGGCTTTAAGCAACCTGGTCTAGTGAAAGGTGTCCCTCCCCAAGGCAGGGGAACCTTTAAAGTCCCTTCCAACCCAAACCATTCTGTGGTTCTATGATCAACACCCACTGTTCTCTCCGAGCTAAGAGGTCTCAGGTGCCCTGTCCCATCATGACAGGGGTTTTGTATGCCCACCTTTGCTTCCTTTTCATGCCATCACCTTTGTAATTCCCTGCCAGGCAATGTGCCTCAAGCCTGTATCAGGTTGCTTTCCCTTTTTCCCTTTGTTCTCCCTTTTCTTGTGATTCAGCGCGTGAGTCCTTTGCAAAGGACTTTGATTTGCTCTGGAAGCTGGGTGAAGGGGCGTAATGCTGTAAAGTATGAAGAGCTGCTATCAACTGAACTGTTTATCTGTGGACAGTCATAGAGTTGGGAGGAACCATAAAGCCTGTTTGTGCCACAGCAAGATATTTATCCTTTCCTTTGGCCTACCACCACCAAGTCATACAGTAAAAAAAGCAAGGAGGCTTCCTTATCTGCTGGTACTTATCAGATGTATTTAAAAATTATGAGATGAGACCGACACATGCTTCTGAACGAGGCACAAGACGCTGCTCTACATGGTCAATGAGGTATAAGCCACATACTCAACAATAATGAGAAATTAAAACATTGACCATCTGAATCTAGACAATCTGCAGCACTTAGAGGGGCAGGTATCCTGTGGGAAAAACAGCATGCAAGCATGTTAAGAAACACTGTCACAAGGCACCTAGAAGAGGAAGTAAAATAAGCTTGCACAAATAACCTTATTTATGCCATTTCCCAAGTTGTGAATGCAAGTTTAATCGTATTCTTTCCCAAAAGGTTTATGGTGTGAAACAAAATATGCTTCTTGCATTCACGAAGATAATATTCATGTGTGACTGTTGCCACACTCTCCAGAAGTCTGCAACACTGAAACTCGTGTGTACCGCACAGTGCATGCAGGATGTTCTTACCCTGTCTCGAGTGAGGGTCTGTGCCCTGTTTTTATGAACAATCCAAATGTAACCTGGAGGCTGGATCCAGGCTTCTCCATCCACTTGCACTGGAACTCCCTCTTCTCCAAGGATTGCTATCTTTACCGTCCGACACTGTAAGAAGTGACTGCATCAGAAAGGCTCAAAAATCTTAGTTTTCCAAAAGCATGAGCCATTCTCTGTCTTTCCAAAGCCATTCCCCAGGTGCTGTAGCTTTGGTGCTACTTGAGGCACCTGTATCTGGGTGGCAGGGCATGCCCTGAGCAGCAGGGAACATCTGCTGTCTCTGGACTAATCTGAATAGGAGCTGTTGGTCTAACTCCTACCATACTGAATGCCAGCAGAGAATTCCATGCTCAAATTGCCCCTGAGTATGCCCATTTCCAGCTCTGGTGGATGCTCCTTCCATGGACCAGAGAGAGGCCAAAGAAGGGCTTTACAAAGTTACCAGCTGGACAGAGGGCAGGCATGAAAAGCTCGCAAAAGCAACTGATACCTGTGCAATCCGGTGGTGCTGGAGGTTTATCACACGTGACACTGCCATCTGCATGCTACCAAACACAGCTACCACCTCCAAAATCTTGTCATCGAAGGAAGGGGCTGTAAATGTCTGCCACATAAAAGTGAGAGAGAATTCAGCAGACATACAGCTCTGTTGGAGAGGTTTCGTTTACACCCTACTGGTGCAGACCTGGGGGCCAGCTTTCAACTGTGCTCTTTAATCTGCATAAACTTAAAAACAAGGCTAGAAGGTGATCTGCAGTGAGCCAGGAGGGAGAAAAAGGAGGCTCGATATTCCCCCTGTGCTTCCAATGGCTAAAGTACAATGCAGACACAAAGGCTGTAGGCCACAAGGCAATAATTATTCTTTTGAGAGGAGGCACTCCTCCATTTCCAAAAAATACAGTGTTTCTGAGCCTTTGCCTTCAAGGGGCTTTACTTCTCAGCCAGTCTGTGTGGACAACAAAAACCTAAAACACTTCCTGCACATCCAAATGCTGTGGTGTTTTTCCTGAATCCTTACAGACTGCCTGCGTATGAAAGCTGCTGAAGATTGGATTTCAGTATCTTAGTCACTTCCCACAGAAAGTATATGCAGAAAGGCCCCTTGTCCTCTTCTTCCAAGCACTCTTTTCAGGTACTGTGACTTCAAAAGCAACAGTAAGTAGAAACATTTCCTGGATTGCCTTAGAGAATACTTACATCATCTTCCTTGGTTCCCCCCCAGAAGTTGGTGCCTCCTGCATAGCTGGGAATGTTGAGCACAGCAATTCCCTGGAGACTGGGCAGAGGGATTGGCCTCCCATCGCACTGCATAGAAAAGAAGGCAACACTACTCTCAGCCCAGCAGGAGAGACCCCTCCTGCCAGAGCACATGCTCCGAGTACAGAAAATAGCCTGCACAGCTTACTAATACATTAATTCAGGTTTCTTCCATTTATTCTTGGCCTAGAAGAGCATAAGGTATCCACCCAAGCCTCATGAGCCACACCTCTTTTGGCAGATGTACATTTTAGAGAGATACTGTTGCTTCTTTTCCTCTAACAGGAACAGGGCACACCTGAGAGGCTTGGCAAAACCTCTTGGTTGATTCCTCCAGAAAGGGGAATAAAACTCCTGAAACATCCATGTGGTGAGGGTCCCCTCCTCCAAGTTACCTCTTTATGCTGAACATGGCCTATACAAGACTATTTCTTTTCCAGTTTGATACACATTACAGTTAAATTAAGAGCTTTCCACTGCACCTACTATCTAGAATGATGTGTTCACGTGAGATACCACAAGTAACGTAACAATCTTATCCAAGCTAAACACTGCCTTGTGAACAGCAAATGCTTTCCAGCGGGATGATACCTCCCTCATGGGCTGAGAATACAAGTTATACTCCAGAACCAGGAAAAGCCACTTTTAGCTAGCTCAGGGTGACATACAGCAAGTACATTGGATCAGGCAGGCAAATGTCACCAAGTAGAATCACCATACCAAAGTCACAGAGCCTGAAGGAGATGCAATTAGACCACCCAGTCTTAGGAACAGAAGAGCATGCTAATTCCTCACCTCCAGCAAGACTTTCTGCTCCAGGTTTTTATATGTTCTATGCAGCAGCTCCTTAGTCCCTAATACTCCGTACCACATCATGTTCTTAGTACGACTTCTAAGGGGGCAAATAAAAAAAGTCAGCACACTTTCACTAGGTGAAATAAAGGAAGAAATAAAACTAGGAAGAAATAAAACCCTCACATTGAAATGGTACCTGCTACATCCTAAAACACAAAGGTGCTTCACTTCCGAAAGGGCCAAGTACTCAAAGTGGTCACTGTTTGTGCTAAGAAACTACCTCCCTTTAAATAAATGTAAGGTAGGAATTGAGGATGAATAACAGACACTACCAGAAATACACACAGACTCCCCTGGCACAGAACTCATCTATCTGATACACCAGGACATTAACAGTGTTTGGCTGTATTAGCTCAAATACAGCAAATGTAGCAACCCCAGGCTGCACAAAGCATCCTGTAGATGCTCTAGTATTCAAAAGGCCAAACCTGTGGTTTGTATTAGGTCAGGATTAAGGCCAAAACCAGCCTCTGTGGCATTTAGAGTTGAGATGTGCTTCTCCCATGGCTAAACAGCAAGCCCAGGAGAAAAATCTGTGAGATGACGTTATGTAGAACCTATGGGCTAAATCTGCATTAATGCAGCTACTTAAAGATCTTAGTGCATAATTAATCAGTAATCAATCAGTAACTTATCTCCTCCATCATGACTTCAAGCCTTGAAGGAGGATTATTTAGACAATACATCTACTCAGCACACTTGTACACCATCAGCTTCAAAACTGCACAGAAGCATGAAGTGGTTTCAGTCACTTGGCATTGCTCCAAAGATCAGCAGAAGCCAAACCCACCTGCACTTCTCCGGGTGCTCATCACGTTTGTTGTTGAAGTCCAAAGAAATCTTTGCATCCAGTCCAATTCCAAAGTAATTATTCATGACACACTTCTCTGTGTAACATTCACTGCCAAACAGAGGTACAAAACTTCCATTCATAAGTCTCAGTACCACTTTGTGTATATCTCACATAGAATCACAAATTATTTAGGTTGGACAAGACCATCAAGCCCAACTGTGTCAGATGTGTCACTGTATGTATAACTCTATAAGCTGATCCACCCTGGCACCCAGCATATGAATCCATTGCTGTAACTCTGGGCTGCTGCAGTCCCTTACTTTGCCCTATGAACCAATCCTCCTCTCTGTTTGGAAACGCCCACTCCCTCCCTTCTAGCCCCTGAGCATACTCACAGATTTTCAAGTTCAGAGTTAAAGGGATCAGCATGGATCAACAATCGGCTGATGACAGAGGTCCCAGGCAAAGAACCAGACATGCCAGCACGGATATCTGTAGGAAAATTGACCATGGACAAGAGTGTGACTAATAAATACAGAATAATAATACAGAAAACAGGTAACTTCAGTTTCTAAGACAAAATAACAAGAGTTGATATATTCTGCCCTGTCATTCACAGAGAAAGCAAATAGCATTAACACTTTCTTCCACTCCAAAGGTTAGCTCTTTTGGCAAGGAGAAGGGTTTCTGAGGCTGCCTGCAGTGTTACTGACTGGCAGTGCATTGCCTCAGGCCAGCAGCACAGTTGTACAGAACCATGGGAAAGGGAAATAGGAGTGTATTCTCTGCAGTTGCTTTTGTTTTTCCAGGATGAGACATGCAATGTCCCTGCTACAGTGAACAGAGAGAAAGGAGTAAGAGTGAAGTTATTATCCAAGTTGCTCAAGAACTACTGTCTCCTTCTTCTTAAATTATTAACTGGTGACCCACAAACAGCAGGTTTGTCAAAGACAAAAGAAATTACCTGCTTCCCAAAAAAGCAATTTGAACAAGTAATTTGGGGGGAGAGGTGGAAAGACACTGCCACAGCAACGGGGAGAAGTTGCTGCACAAGGTGTGGGGGGTGAGAATTCTGCTGGGTCTGTTCACTTCCAGCCAATTCATAAAGGGACTGCTGCTCCCAACCTGTGGCTGCCACTCTTCAGAAACCTTTCTCAACAGCATGATAACCCCTTTCTCATTGTTACTTTCAGATCAGTATTTCCATGCAATTGGCATCTAGATTCTGCCCCTTCACAGTGCTAATAAAAACATGTCTAAACCTCAGCTACAAACTGGAAACTACAACAGATCACTCCAAGCCTCCAATTGCAGTTATCCACAAAGGGATTTCTCTCTCAGTCAACCCTGCACAAAAGGGCATCAGGCAGGACAATTTCATATTTTCACGTGGGGACTGCAGCCTGTGCTATAGTCACCCATGCTCCAGTTGG
Organism: Atrichornis clamosus; assembly: GCA_013400975.1. NCBI lineage: Eukaryota > Metazoa > Chordata > Aves > Passeriformes > Menuridae > Atrichornis > Atrichornis clamosus. Next base: position 43,256 of record WBMZ01008526.1, on the reverse strand, counting down.
CTGCCTTGGTGAGAAGTGATGGGTGTTACACTCACTTGGGTAGAGGATTTTTGTGTTCAGCATTGGCAAGTTGTCCCGGTTTCCTGTTTGGGGAGGAAGAGATGCAGAGCTTCCCTGCGACAAACCTCCTTTGTTTATTAGTCTTTCACAAGGAGACTTGGAGGCTGTAAAACACAACACAAATGTGGCTATTGACGAACATAATGCTGTGATTCAGACCAGCACAGCCCAAGCAGCAAGACTGGGATAGGAATCACTCAACAGCAAAACAATCGAGCCACCAGAAAACAAAGAGTTGACAAAACCAGTCATTGAGAGACAGAGATGTCACATATGTGCTGCCAGAAAACCTCAAAGATTGGAAGTATCAAAATGCCACATGAAAAATAATAGAAATGGAAATGAGAAAAAGTATTTGCCTAAGAGATGAGGTTTTTGGCTCCAAATCAATACTCAGGGAAGTTCCAAATATATCTGCAGTGGTCAGGAATCTCTAACAAATTACTCACATAACATTGTTATACAACAGCAAACTGGCTGCTGTTCTCTGTCATCTGTGAAGGATCACATAAAAAATGCTCAAGACTGTCCTTGTCCAAGCACTGAAAGCCAAGAGAATTCAGATTACTGGCTAAGGTACAAGAAAATTTCTGAATACTAGGCTCCATATGCTAAGATCATGGACCAACCACAAGAGATGTAGCAAAAATTGGGGTGTATAATGCACAGGCTGGAGCACAGAAATGTGCAAAGCTTTAAGAGCAATCATGCAAAAATTTGAGAAGAACAGAAGACAGAAGGTAATAAACACAACACCTCCTTCCCTTTTTACAGCTAACAGAATGGTAATCCACAGGCAAGACCTGCATGGTGGCAGCCCCAGAGCAGTACCTTTCCTCTGGCTCCTCCCCTTGGATAGTCCATAGCTGCTGCTGTGTGATGACTGCAGGGAAATTTTATCCTCGTTCCTCAGCTCCTTGCCCTCCTCAGAGGCTGAGAGACTAAGGAGGAAGCCCTCTTGTTCCTGGGTCTGGGCGTTCTGCTCATCTACAGCTGTACGGAGAGACAAAGTAGGTGAGTGCCTCACAGCTCTTCTAGCAAGGAATACCTTCCACTGATATAAATAACAACAGGGTGGAACTCTAAATGTCCCAATCCCTTAAAGGAAAGAACAGGAATAACAAAAAGCTTTCCTTTCTCATTTGTCTCAACTAAGCTCTGCTCTGGAGAGCTTTTGGAACCAGGCTGGCTTAACCTCCTTGTTTACACTTTGCTGAGCTCTTTAGCAGTGAGGCTCTAAATAGAAGTGGCCATTTTTAATGCCACAGGTACTCAGGCATCCTGAGATGTAAACTGTGCTACAGGTGATGGGCTTCCATTTATCTGCACTTAGATATTGCCAGGAATTCTAACCAGATGGACGTGAAATGACTAAAGAATTTCCTGTTTGCTTAATCTGTAGTGGTGCAGTAACATAAGCCACTTGAAAAGGGCACTTAGACACATATAATCAAGGAGGAAGAAAACAGCAGTTGGTAAGAAACCAATACAGACGGAAAGAATCAGATTGCATACTTTGGAAGAAGAAAAACAGTTTGGAAAAGTTGAACAAATACATCTGAAAATGTAACTGGAGTTTACTCGAGGGCTGATAAGATTTAAACATAAGTATGCTGCCTAAAGAAATCAAAACTTCCTTTGCATGTAATTAAGAGGCCTTTTTCTTCCCAGCAGCCCCTCTCAGGGCACAGCTCTGACCTGTCCTCAGCTGCTCCACCAGCTGACTGCCTGCGGACGGGGATGAGCCCCCTTCTTTCAGTGTCTTCCTCTCCCTTGTGCAGACTCTGGAGTTCATCAGAACTGCCCAGGAGGTAATCCAACCCACTCACCCAGCAGAAATAGAAACACTTCTGGCTGGATTAAGCAAATTGCTTGGTCTCCAAAAGAACTCCACAAACATCAAAAACTGGTCTAAGGTAAGCAGCAGCAAAGTGGGGCAGCAGTGAGGTCAAGGCCTCCTATTTCACCAGAAGCAAGCTGTTTGCTGAACTTCCATCATCCGCTACCACTTCACCTTCAAGATAGGTTGTATACAATGCTGCAGTCCTGGAAATCCAAGCAACACTGCAAATGATTTGTAACTTACTACAGCTGTTCATAGTGCACATTTAGGTGTGCATGGACGTTACATCTGCAACTTCAATGCTTTTACTTCCAGTAATGAGCTGTTAAGTACTTTCTTTGGTCTCAGTTAAACCCCGAGTTTATGACTAACATCTGGGAAAACTGACACCTTTCAAAGGAAACTAAATTTGGAGCTATGGGGGTGTGTGCCGGGAGAGAGACAAGGATCAAGATGCGGAAAAGAGGGTCACCTGCCTGAGAAGTCAACATCAGAACAGCACTGTTTTGCACCAAGGTATAGTATTTTAAGTTTTTACCAGGGACAAAGCTCATTTAAGAAGTTCCTGCCCTCTCCTGTGGTTGTACTACAGCAATGTTTTGCTGTGCTCTGCTATAAAGAGATTTCTGAAATAATCCAAGTTAAAATACTTAAAATCCTTTCTTCCCAAATATTTTCAGATCTGTTTTGCAGCTAGGCCACACAGAGAGTTATACTGAGACCATTGTGGTATGGGTGGGGACAGACAGGAAATGCAAATTAACAGAGCCTAGGAGGGTAGGAACTTCCTAAAGCTGCCGGCTGGGAGAGAACACACCTTGAACTTCAGGCTCATTTACCAAGCAACATTTTCAACAGGTGGGCTTGGCAGAGATGACACTGAAACTAAATGCCCAGGCTTACTGAATAGCTTCTCTAGCGCTGGAGAGCTGTTTTCAATAAAGAACCCTGCTGCCCCTCAGAATAAAGGAAATTTATGCTTCTTCAGAGGCAGTAAGAAGTCACAAGCAGGACTCCTAGCAAGTTACCTTTCTCTGCATGCTCTATTATCTGGCGAATGGCTTTTTTCAGGCTGTTGGCTCTCAGCATGAGCTGCTCTCGGGGACGGAATATCTGGGGCCGGGCGGTGCATGCCGAGACCACTGACCGCTCGCTCGAGGAGTCACCAGCACTGCCTGACCCATCCCCATCCTCAGCCTCCTCTGCAATGGTGGGAGGAGGGTTTGGGAGAGATGAAGATGCTTGAGATTCATCATTCAGTGTCTTCAGCAATGAGTCCAGCTTCTCCTTCAGGACAGAGCACTACAAGAAGGAACAACATTTGAGTAGAACTAACAGTAGCCTGGGGAGCTCATTCTTTTAGTGTTTGCTGAACTGCTGCTAGTTCTCTGAAAACTGAGCAGTTTTACACTTCAGAAGTAGAAACCCAAATAATTTTTCAAATTTTACCTTCCTGGCCATGACCTCTGATTCCTCTGAGCTTTCTGTTGCCTTCTCATAGGCTTTCCCTACTCGAGCCACAAAATCCTTCACTGTCTCACAAAGCACCCTAGACAAAGGAGATAGTGAAGACAAAATCATGCAAGGATTGTCACAGATTTTCACAGTGCAACTTAGAGCAGTTGTCTTCTAAGTACTCACTTGGCTGAGGAGATCACTACTGAGTGTTGGTCAGAAGTCAAAATTTTGGACAAATGAGCAGCCACAGAGTCCTCATAGCAGAGAATCTTCTGCACCTGTTGACAGTCAGAAAGAAGTCACTGGGATGCTGCTTCCCAACAGTACAACACATGCTGTGAAACCCTGGCTCCTCAGAGAGTACCTATCACTCTATAGGTTCTTTTTGCCCTGCAAAAGTTCCACGGTCCAAGGCTCTGTTACTCACTGAAGACCTGAATCTGATGAAGAAACTAATTCTGAACCTAGAAATCATCAGCAATGCAGTTCTCAGAGTCTCTGATCAACTGCAAATCTAAAAGCACTGGGGTTTTTTGTGACTGCTATACAGCTTGCCACTATTTCAACAACTTGATGTCATGACAGCAAATAAAAGGGAATAATTTTCTTTCCATCCTGTTCCAAACTATCTTCTCCTCATCTCCCATTATGGTTGTTGACTCTGGAAACCCAATCACCATCCTTCACTATAATACTTCATTGACTTAAAGCCCCAGATCTTTGCAGCTCTGGCTACACCCAAGCCATGGCTCAGGTCTGCTCCACTGGAGCTCATCCACTGCCTCTCATCTCATGTGCTCTGAGGCTGTGCTCCAGTTCCCTGCCCTCTGCATCCTGCGAGGTACCTCTGAATCCTCACTGAATTCTTCAGTGACTGTGGAAGTGGAGGCCTGGCGAGGGAGTTTGGTTTCATACACCATGATGCTCCACCTGTTGAAAATCATACTTGTCACTATAGTGCAGATGGTTTCCTCCGTTATCCAAAGGACGTAACAGGTTAGAACCTCAAAGCAGAAGAACCTGCACCATGACTGACATAAAGAAGCTACAGAGTTGCAATGGAAATGCAGAGGGGCTGAACTGGGGAAGAGGGAAGGATGACACTATGAACAAGTATTCTACAGCACAGGGTACTCTGTACTTCTTCCCTCTCCACAAAAATTCTACGGGCATTACTCGATTCAACATAAGAGATACCAAGAAGCAACTCTAAAGACAAGGAGCAGTTTTAAATGTACAAAGATATATAGGAGGTATCAATACTAGGGGTAGACATCCACTTCTGCATTTGGCTTTCATTTCTAAGCCAAGCTCAAGATGAATTGGTTCAAATGTACCAAGAAAAATAATACCTTAAGGAAAAAAAAAAAAAGTCATGACTTTAAGGCATTCAGTTGATGAGAACTCTGAAACAGAAGAGAGGACACTGCACATCAGGTAATTTCACTTGTTACCGTTCTGCAGCAACAACATTAAAAGCCAGACCACCTTTTGTTGCTAGAGAGTCAGTGACAGTGAATTATCAACAACAAAATATTATCTGGTACTGGTAAGAGGTCCAGCACCTTGGCAGAGTCAAGACTGCCCAGTTCACCTGAAAGGATATTTTCACACAACTCTTGAACAGATGACCTCAGTGATGGTTACTCACCTGTCCAGCATTTTCGTACTCGCCCTCTCCAGCTTCTCCAGGATCTGCGGGAGCTGGGTATCATCATCACAAGCAGACCCCCAGCCTAACACACGGGCAAGGTCATTCCCTGTTCCCAAGGGCAGCACTCCCAGCTGGCACTGCATTAGAGAAAAGGAAAACAAAAGTGATATTCAAATGGGAAAACACTAGCCAGGAACAGCCATGAGTAACATGACTGATTCCTTAACCCACCAGTCACTGAGAAACAGCTAGTTTCTCCCCAGAGTGGGCAGAATGTAACTGGATAGGGAAAACAACCAGAAGAGCATACAAGTAAGGAAAAACATCCTCTACTTTTAGTTATGAATTGGGAGAGGAGCATTTTACAGCTACCATCTCGAGGAGCACCTTGCTAAAGTAACCCTTCTACGGTGGTTTGCATTTAACCATCAGGTGGTGCTATAGTGTTTCTGTAAAATTGGGACAGACAGCTCCCAGGCAAAGTGGAAACCAAAATTAAACACTATGATACCTCTACTCCAGTGAAGTTTCTGCTTATCCCTAAGACTCAGATACTACACCACGAGAATTAAAGGCAACAAATGAGGAGCATAACCCATGTGGAACTCCCAAGTTTTCTAACTGCAGCCCTTTCAGAGCACATCTCTGCTAGCAATGGAGCAGGAATACTCAGGGCTGCTCCAAAAGCTGGATCTTGTGGAGGAACACCGGAGACAGGAATAAATAATGAATCCATTACTGGTTCTTGCAGAAAACTAGGGCAAGATCAGTGCTATGGTAAGCTTTCAGCAGCTTCAGTTCTGGAGCAAACTACATCTGTATGATCAAGGAAAGTCCTCATCAGCCCATGCTGTTGTTACTTTATTCCTTCATCCAACCAAGCTCTTAGGGCAGGTACCTGCTTGTGAAGGTTGAGGCTATCAATTTCAGAGAGAACCCAGCCAACACTTCCGTCCCCACCACAAACTAGAATCCGGAAAGTGTCAAATTTCTGGAATAAGCGTAAACTACAGAGAAGAGAAGAAAAAAGTAAGAGGGAAAAACAATTAGCTGTTACAGAAATAAATTATAAACAATTCCAATCTAGGTAATAAACATGGTCGCTTTGCTTAAAAGTAGGCTCTGATTTTGCAATGAATATGGGTCACTGTCAGACTACAGATGAATTAAGATTATTATAATTCAGGAATTATAAATACAGCTAAGCAACTTACAATGGCTATTCACTACAGAAATATCTCTCAGACATACTTGTCTACAAAAGCAGGACACTTTTGTCTGTACAGAAGAGGAAACAAGCATGTGATAGCTGATTATCCATTGAATTAGCTTCTTTTTGCAGCCTTGCTGCATTCAGCCTAACACTGGTTATTTGTCACTGCTGGGAGTGCTCTGATGTAGCTATTTTCGCACTCAAGGCCACACCAATTAAAGCAAAGCTTCCAGAGGGGGAACTCCATGCAGTCAATCAGCAAGGAGACAACTGCACGAGGATGTAAAGCATTACAAGCTTTAGTTCTTCTTCTGGGAAAGCAACATAAAGCAATACTCTGGTGCCTTGTCTGTCCTGCAGGCAGGCAAACAGCTCACCAGTGTGAATGTCTCCATTCACTCTTTTACAGAATAATAAAAACAACCTCTCTGCTTGAAACTGTGCTTTTGACTGAACAGTTTAGAGAACTACTACCTGCTTCTATTTTGGTTTTTTATGCGTGTTTTTTACAATTCTCATCTAAACTGGATTCGCTGTAGTACATGAAAATCCTTATTTTATCAAGTACAGCTGACACACAAAAAATGCCTAGCAGAAATGATAACATCTTATGGTATAAGTCTGACTGGCACCAGCTGAAAAGATTTAAATTATCACGAAGCAGCCTTTACCCTGTACCATCACTTTTTATAGAGCACGTAAGAGCAGCTGTTTCAGAAACATGCACCACAGCTTAAGATGGTAACTGATTCCCTCCCTTCCATTGTCTTCTGCTTAAAAGCAAAATTCCTCACTAGAGTCAGTCCAGCTGGGGAGGGGAAGAAGAAAAATACTTAATTTTACAAGTCTTCTTGTAAAGTAAATTATTTTTCAGCCAAACACATCCCCTGGACAGAACACTGCAGATTTAAATGCCAGTGATTTGCAATATGCTATGGTAAAGAACCACAACAGTTCTCAGGAGAGCAGAACCCAATGGTCACTCATCCAGGAATGCTCACTCCCAGATTTAGCCCCCTGCATCTACAGATCTAGTCAAAGACTTGGAGGCACAGTTAAAAAAAAAAGAGGGGAATTTACCTTGTGTTGGCTCTTATTATAAGGAGCACCAATTCATGACAAAAGTTACTCAAATCTGATGCAACAGAAAAACATTTGGAATTAGGTAAACTAAAGACCAAACTTTTTTTTAATGAGAGTTCCAGAAATACATCAAAGAAATTTATTCCACAGCACTCACTTTTTTTTTTAAATCCACAGATATTCTAGTGTAATCTGGTAAAAAACGTGATCTGAAACATCACCTAGATCCCAGGACAGAACCAACTTTACCAAACACACTCACAAAAGAGATCTTTCCTCCATATCACCATAAAATCTTTGAGGGACGGAAGTTTTGCAGACTTCCCAGGTAAGTTATTTCTGGATAAATCTCGTTTTGACAATATTAATTTTCTATCTATGCCATCTGTCTGTTCACTTGAGTTAACTGAAGTTAGCTCTCCTTAACAGGACATTAGGATGCCCGTTACAAGACTGTTTGCTGACAGTTTTCTTCTAGATTCAAGCTTTCCATGCTTGGTCTTTTTCCAGGGGGGTCTTTCTAGAATTCCCCCAAAACTCCTCAAGCTGTCTTGCTGTTACTGATGAATGAAAATAACAACCTTTTTCAACAACATGTTTGGTTTTAGCTAATCAATAACACTGAACACAGAGAGAGGAAAACCCCTCCAAACTTCATGTGTTCAGTTTTCTCTGATGAATAGGTTCCTTGTTATATTTGAGGATGAGCTTAATCAAATAGATCCCTTGTACTTCCCTGGTATTTACAAGGAATTTTTGTTTCCACAGAATAACTGCCTACCCAAGGTGAGGTCCTCCATTCATGAGGTCAAAGACCTGGGCTGGATTCAGCAGTTGTTTGAATCTTCGTAGAAATTTTACGCCTTGGTTGTCTCCACTTTTTGAGTTGACAAAGACCAACAAAGGGCTTGTGCAAGAAGGTGGACAAGTAGCTTTCCAGAAACCTGTTGAGGCAAAGGGAAGGGAGAGGAAGGAAAAGCCAAGAGATGTGAAGCTGCCCGTGGTGCCGCAAAGAGAGAAAAACCAAGAGCCCACATCCCAGCCCAGCTATGAAGCAGCTTATGCTTATGGCACTCACTTGCTATAAGCCAAATGCCCAATGTACACAGCCCCGAATCCAGCATGATTCACACCTCATGCTGCCAAACGTCACACTTACCTCCTAGCAGTATACCAAAATTTTCAGCTTCCCCAACCTTCCCAAACTGCTTCTGCAATATAGTAATTCTCAATAAATTTTACCAGCTGCAGCTCAGCAAACTGTGGCATTACAGGGTGATAAACTGAACGCAAAACCAAAGCAAACAGTTCACTGCCATACTCAGTACTGGCTTCCAGCAGGGAATTTCAGCAACACCAAAAGCAGAATTTTCAACTAACAGAAGCTGGCATTAAGAGTGTCAGCTGAAGTGACTGTGACTGAGAGGAAGAGAAAGAAGTGCTACTTCCTATCAATACTTACCATCTGAATCAATGCTGTTGAGAGCAGTAGGGGGAATGACAGACACTTTGCAGAGCCCAAGAGGGCACTTGTTTGGCAACAGCTCTTTACATGCTGTGTGTACCTGGAAACAACACATACAGAAAAAAAAAATTCATGCCCTTTTGGGCACTGTGGTATAACTCCTAAAACCACCAAAAAGAAGGGGAAGAAAGGTGAAGCAGGGGGGGAATGACAAAGAAATGTCAATTGATAAATTTATTGATAAAGTTATTTTAAGAATGATCTAATCAGAGCCTACTACTAATTCTGCTCTTTCCATTACTATGTACTTTTTCTGACATTTGAATTTATGAGACCAGCACTTTGGGTGCTGAGAGGACCACCTGACAGACTCTGTGGCTTTAGGAACCTTCCTGCATTCTGCTTTCAAAATCCCAGCCTCAGCTGAGAGATCTGAGGTAGCAACAAAAGAAAAACCTGGGAACTCACGAGAACAAGAAAGCAAAAAACAAAGCAGGAAGACATGAGGGACATAAGAGGTAGGAGCAGAAGGGATTAATGAAGCCACTCAAAAAAAAGGAAATACAAAGTAGAGCAGGGCTTTTCTTGTACATGGAGACTGCAAGATAGAGGGTTTGCTTGGGATTTCAGCCCCCAATCTAAAAACGTATTTTGTGATACTACTCTTACTAGTATTTTAGACAACTGGAAGCATAGCAAGATCTGCATCACTGCAGCGGTTAAGCAAGAGCAATCTATTGCAATGGAAGGCAAAATGGTATTATTAAAATAGCTGAGTAGTCTTTATAGTTTGTTGCACCTTTTCAACTTGTAGAAACAACAAATAATGGCTCCTTAAAATTCAACACATTCCATGCTTGAAGCACTGATTCATGTCTACTGTACTTAGATTCTTCTATGAAAGCTCAGTTCCAAAATAAAATTAACTTGGATACAAGCCAGACACTTATTTCAGGTCTTACTTTTACACATCAAAGCGACACTTTTCAGCACAAATTAAATTTCTATCTCTTGCAGAACAATAAACTCTTTCATGGCAAATGATGACAGAATGGTTAGAAATTTCGTTCTCAGTACATGTCATTAAAAGAACACACTACACAGCTGATCAAAAACTGTCCTTTTACTGAAATGATCACATTTATTCAACTCACCATGGCTTTGCACCACAGGCAGCGCCAGTCTTGCAAACGCAGGACACTGCCACAGGTTTTATCACACACAGTGCATCTGGCACTCACGGGCAGGTTTCCTTCCAACCACTGATGTGGCATCGAGATCTGCAGACGGTACAGGGGGAGAGAAGCAATATGGACTTTTCAGAGTGCAGGTTAAAGTACGGGAGGCACTGTGGCTCTGAGATATACAGAGAAACAAGTCCTTATATGCACTGTTTAAGGAGAGCAAAGGCAATTTCTAGAAAACACCTAAGGACCAATTCTGGCATTTAACATCATACTTAAGCACAGAGTCCAGGTGACTCACCCCAGGCTACCCAGGAAACACTAACTTGCATCAGACACCCCATATGCTAAGGTGCTGTTCCAAACAGTCATTTATTTTTTCTTGTCAAAACTCAGATCAAGCTCCTCACGCCTCCCATTATTTATCCTCAACTTCCCCAGTCCATGGCAGGAGTTTATTCTGATTAGGGAGTCCTTGCTACTCTGGTTAGATTTTTCACACAGAATCTCATGCTCTGACAGTAGAGACCTTTCCCACATAAAGGCAGAATCTGCTAATTTATAAAGTGAAAAAAAGCCATAGAGCGTAAGGCAGTGCTTCCATATCAAGGTAAGGCTGGAAGAGTTCAGACTAACTCCTACCCCATCTTCATCCTCAATGATATCCTTCCCGATAGAGGCCAGAGTTGTCCACTTGCAATTGTTGGTTGCCCGCACAGCGCAGCGCTTGTGGGCTTTAAACTTGCACACTAGGGAGGAAGAGAAGAATACATTAATCCTACCTCAGACAGTCTAATGTGGCAGTGAGTATCTGGCTCAAGAAAAAAGCACCGGCACACTCTACCCTTGCTAGCACCACCAAAACAATCAGCTCTAAGTGTTGTGATATAGCTATTAATTGTTGCCTTGTCACTATTGCCAGTTGCTTGTACAAAGTTTAGTTATCACCTTGTTAACCTTGACATGATTTACATAGTCATACACTCCTCCATCCTTTCACACAGTTTAAGTGTCACCTCATTCATGTTAGAAGCACACACTGTGCACAGCCAGGCATTTCTGCTAAGCCAAAGCTGAGAAAGAATAACCTCCAGGCACTCAAACACTTAACAAGGATGTTCTTACTAACACAGTTATTACGAATAGCAGTCTTCTTACGAATATTCTATCAGATACTTAGAAGTGTGTTATCATTGCAGACGCATGACTTTAATAAGGGATGGCAGGATTTGGGTATAAGAGCAAAAATAAAACTGAAGTGAAGCTGTCCCTGCCAAGGCATGGATGAGAGCAGGCATACCTTCACAAGAGAGCCCGTGGGACGTGACCCCGGACAGGGCCTCCCGACACACGTTGCAGTACGTCGGCCGGGCATGCGAGCAGGCGTACCAGTTATGCATCCCTGAGAAATGGTCCATGCTGTACTGGGTAGACTGGGGACATAAATGTATTACAGCAAAGTCTAAAGTAGAGCAACAAGACTTTTTTTTCCCCTCAAGACTTGCACAAAGTAGTCAGAAATGGTAGAAACAGAACTCTTCTTTACTAGGAAAGAGTAGGCCATACACAGTTTATACCCATCAGCGGTAACTCAAGAAGGTCTTTAAGGCAAAAGAGACTACTTGATCATTCCAGCTCCTGTCCCACCTCCCATCCTTGTCTTGCTACGAGTGTGTGCAGGGAAACAAACTGGAGAATTTATCTGCTGGAGAATTTATCCCCATTTTTTTGTTGGATTAAGTTTTCAGCAAGATCAGTTCCTCAACCTGGCTCACTGTGTAGAAGAGGAATGTTTGTGCCAGCATAAGGGAGCAAGCATCAGAGTGGGGAGAACACAAGACAGCTTCTTGTGGTGGCAGTGCTGGTCTCACTCAGCCCCAGGAAGTAGGCAGATGCACTGAAGCTGGCAGAATACCAAGCAGGCAAGATGTGAATTAGGACACGGAGGATAACTGAAGAGTAAAAAGACAATGGGAGGGGAACTGTGTTTCATAACCTACCCTCACTCTGAAGAGTACTCTCAGAGTTACCAAGGGAGCGTATACAAAGCCAAACATTCTCTGGAGAATCACTTCAGTGTATCTGGGATCAATTTTACAGAAGGCCTTAACACTATTACCCATTATAGTCAATAAAATGACTTCTATTAACTTCACAGGAAGCTGACTCCAATCTCAAAACAAGCTGTGATTTAGCAGATGAAGGACAGGGTACAAAGGAACACATTTTCCTAATACCTCAAAATGTTCACGGTTTTGTACAGTCTTCAGTGCTGCAATCCAATCTTCCATCTCTTTTCTGTTATCAGCACAAAGGATGAGCTTCCGACATGGAGTGATAATCTGAAGAGAGAGAAAACGAAGAGTGTGCATTCTGGGCACATCAGTGAGAGACAGCAAGAGAACACCTTACCACTAGTGCAGTCTATTGAAGGTATTTTCAGAGCTACACTACAGAAGTTATCTGCACCTTTCAACCATGTTTCTCTTCCACCATAACGTGCCTTAATTCCTTCCTAAATGCACAGAACTGCAAGAGATTTTAGTTGTCGTTCCCCATACTGAACTGAATAAAGAAATCTCTCTCACCCAAATAACAGCACAACACAAATCAAGCACAGAGCAGCAGGAGTTATTAAGTGCAGACCTTGCATAAGTCTTTTTAAAGTACTTAATGTACTTTTTAAACTAGTAACAACATTAAGACATTTTGTTAATAGCATAACATACCAGTTTCTAGCAATTAATAAATCAGATAACATAATCTATAATATCATAATAAAAACCTGTTTAAGTCATGGCAAGTGGGGAGGTGAGAAATAAAACAAAATACATAATCTAGAAGAGAAATCAAATAAGCAATCTAAAAGAGAAATCACTGTATTTTGAACCCTCATGATTCCTGAGGGTTTGTTCTATGTTTATTACCTAAAAGATATTCCAACAAATGTTCCACTATTAGCCTGAGGTTGTGGTGAATTTGCATCCCTCTAAAAATCCTGTCCTCAGTGTGTTTCTATCCTGGGCTAATTCCCATGCACTAGTTGCCCTGTGTTAAATAAACAGTGCTTTAACAAACCAGCAGCAGACACGCAGGGTGGTTGGAGCTCCCCTCTGCCCTGGGGAGGCAGCAGCTCCCTGTGTCCCTCACCACCAACACCCTCTCCTTTAGTCAGCTGGCAGCAGCAGTGAGAAATAAAAGCTCTCTGCTCTTCTACTCTGCTGTCCTCAGGGCTGCCCATTCAGTTGGGGTCCACGCTTGACTATGTATCAACCTTTATTCTTTCTAAGACAAAAGTCTTTCTTCCCCATATTGTAGTTATCTCGCTGTCTCTTTGTGCACACCTCTGTACTGACTTCCATCAAGCTGACTTCTTAAATTAAGCCAATACTAAGTGTTTGCAAGACCTGGATTTAAGAAAAGCTGCATTAAGGTTGACCACTGTTAAAAAAAAAATAAAAATCAGAAGTCTCCCTTTTATGTTAACTCTAAAAATATCCAGCAGTCCAGACTTTCCTGCATATACATATTGTACATGAAAGAATTTGTCTACATCATCTGCTTTTCAAGCAAATTGGACACCAGCATCTGAAATCACATATTAAAATAAACTGGGATTGTCTGATGAGGCCCAAATCAGTTTGATGAGGCCCGACTACGCAGCCAAAGTTTTGTTAATGAACACTAAAACATCACACGTATCACCCCAATACATGACCCCTGTTAATAACCATTTTCCAATCTCTCACTTCTCTCATTATCATTCATAAAACAGATCAAAAATAAAAGCCTCTGAAGTTGAATGTCAAACTTTTAGTTGGTGTTGAAGTGTCTCAGAGCATCTGCCAAGAAATGTGGATGCAATGTCAACAAAAAAGACACACTTGGAAATTTCTGCTTTATTTTAAGCAGAATTTTTTCTTCAATTTTCAAACTGTATTTCTTTTCATTGATAGACTGCAGATTCACCTGCAATAACACCACCTTACCCAGAGGCATGACCAATACCTAGAAAAGGGTGCTACAGAGACATTAAGTAGACAATGAAAGGAGCTAAATCCCTTTTTAAAGCAAGGACTGGCCATTCATATTAAACACACAGGTTTAGCATTTGAGCATTCTGTCTTGGACAAAATGACCTGAACTATATCAATTGTAAGCAAACAGAAATAAATATTTACACTATTCTAAAAACAAAACTTTGAAGAACTTCCCTCTTCCCTCACTTTCCTTTAAACAATTCCAGCTCCAATAAAAGTTATTTCCAAAGAAGGTAATCATGGGAATGTTTCTTCTTCCTTGGGAAAGCAGAAAGTGTGTAGTTAAATGTATTTCCATTAAAAACTCTGCTATGTAAGAATGGCTATCCTAGAGAAACCTTCTACAGAGCATGAAACACCAACATAAAAATCAGTGCGGAGTCAGAGAAGAACAAGGGGCATGTCTGAGTCCTGCTAAGAGGAAGTAAAATCAAGGTCAACTGATTTGTTCAGACAGCACTGGGCCTCACTTTTTTTCTGGTAACAAAGCCAAGAACACCTATAATTGCATAGGTGCAACAGCACCATACATAAAGTCCAAACATCCTAGAATGCAGCATTCAAGGGCCTTCCATGGCTTTTAAACCAGCCAGGTTCTGTAAGGAACCACCAGTTCATTCATCAAGTCATTGGCATGCTCTGGGCCACTGGGGAAGAGCAGCTCCAGAATACTCCTAGTCAGTGCTGCCCCTTTTCCTATTTTTCTGCCTTTTTTGGAGGAGGGAAGGAAAATGCAAACTATAGCAGCATTTCACATAGCTTTTCATCACACTGGAAGACAAGAAATGTAAAATATTGACATCAAATACAGAAATGCAGACAATCCTTTGATAAGAATTAATTTCTGAGGCTACTGACTTCCTCGACCATTGCATATACTGTCCAATACAGAAAACAACTAATTCCTTCTTAAGTCACCTACTGCATCATCTTAAAAATCCCTACATTCAGTGTTAGGCAATCCTCTGTTCAAAGAACAAAGTCAAAGTTTATAAGATAAGAGGATAAATAAAGAGATTAAAAGATTTTCATACATGAACCACCCAGACAAAGAGTCACAGAAATAAAGAGTCTATTGTGTAACTACAAAACTGCAAATAAAAATGTAACTGTGCAAGATAAATTTATGAAGGGCATTCCCCATCAGTCAGTTCTAAAGCAACATTTGCAATGGGATTTATTGTTATCACCAGAGCTGGGAAATAAAAGAATAAACCTCAAACCTCACTCCTAAAGAGGACAAACTGGGACAATTCAGACTTCACTATGAAGGACAGATAAGATTTTTATATAACTAGTGCAGCAATTATTTGGGGAAATGAAGAAACCATACAAATCTCTCTTCCTGATTAACAAGCATAGGTGTTACAGTTAAACATTCTAACGAGGATAATTAGAAATCCAGAAACTTGTTAACTGGGACACTTCCTTTTCAAAGCAGTTCAACAGCTCTGCCTTTCATAGCCCCTGAGACTAGCCCAGCCCAGCCCGGGTACCTTGGGAGCATCAGCCCCTCGTACCTGCCCTGCAGTCAGGCAGCTGCTGGCTCCTTCTGGCACAGGCTGGTGGGCAGCATGTGTGCCACGGCACTCAACTGAGGAGCAGAAACTCTCATTCACACTCCTCCTCCCACTGTTCCCTCCCTCCACTTGAGCCAGTAATTTCAGCTTCAGACATCCACCTGCTGAAGGATGCTGACAGAGGGACAAGGCTGTTACATACACTGCGCTGTCCAGATGAGATCGATGATCACTCTGACATCTTGCACCAGTAAAAATAGAATCATTCTTGTCATCTCAAAAGAAGCCACAGCAATCTTCCCCCTGGAAAGGTGTCCTTTCACAGCCAGAGAGTCTGGGGAGTTCACTCAGCTACAGCTGCAATGAGCTAATGCTCTGGAACACAAAGCCATGTTGGCAAACATGGCTACAAATGAGCACAGTCCAGTTATTTTTTTTATGTTCTGGCAGCAGCTTTTGACTAACATCCTGGAACAGTATATTCCACAGGATGACGACGCACTAGGTAAAGTAGCATTTCCTTCTACTGGTTCTAAATTTACAAAGCTGTAATGTCATCCAGTGACCTCTTGTTCTCATAAATAGAGAGCACAAAAACAACAATCTGAATGCTTTTGAGTTAGGATGAGGCCTGCCTTACTACAAGTTAAAAAGAAACAACAATAAAAAGTCTTCAGATTTATTTTTAATCTCTCATATATTTTTGGCCTGTCTGGGGATTGGCAGAACTCTGAGCGCTCCTGCCATGAAACAGCTCAGAATTTTACCTAGATATCAGCAATTATGCGAATTAGAAGTGGTTGTTCTTCCTAAAAAGGGAGTATTAAAAACCTTTTGCTACTGAACTTTTGGGTGTAGTTCTTTAGATTTCACTTAGCAGAATCTGGATGCCCAGAGATCATCACATAGTGATATGATTGAGACCTAATCCTGACCAGAAAAAGAGGTCCACAGTTACGGGGCGGAAAAAAAGCTTCCAATCCCTCATCAGTCCTGAAGAGCCATAAGGATACATGGGAATGCCAGGAAGGCTTAAAGACATTTCAAATCAGGACACAGGTTAATTACAAACTTTTCACTGCATATGAAACCGCAGAAATATGTTTTGTAGAAATGATGGTGACAATCAGGTCCCCAGCAGGTCACTCCTTTGCAGGCAGTTATTTGCCCTCAATGCAGATGACTCATCTCAAGTCTATTAGAGAAATTCTCAATTTTCAAGCTTGTCCACTCTAAATCTAAAAAAAACTAAATCTGAAAACAACCATGGCTTCATTGGCTGTCTTGTGCAAATACTGACACTCCCCTGACACCTGAAATTTAGCTTTATCTCCTCTGTCTCTCCCTCACAGGGCACCTGCCCTCTTACCAGCTGCTAACCCCCACCTCTCATGTTGACCCGACACTCCCCTGTCCAAAACTAATACCAATTTACTGACATTTCAAATCCAGCCAGCTAGCAAACAACAGAGCCAATCAAAGAAAATTCCTCATTTCATGTTCTAAAAATGGACTGATATCCCTGGATATCCTTCCCCGATGAACAGCTGTGAATAATCGGATTAAAAAGGCAGTCCAAAAAAGACTCCTATATTAGACCAAATTTTAAATAGAAATCTGCTATAATTCACCCTTTGCTGTTTTGCTGCACTGAGCAACCACCCCCCACCCAACAGCTGGAGCATAAACTTCCTTCTCTGGTCTTGCTACCACCCAAGATAACTTTATAATTTCTGCTCACTTCCTCTTGTGGCATTTTCTGGCTGCCCAGAAATTTATCAGCAATACAGTGACAGTCTGGCCAAGCATGCCCTGGGACTGTTTGTCGTCTGAGTAGATCTGGTGAGCTCAGTGACCACGAAAGATGGCAAAATAAGTTATCACAGTAGCCCAATCACAGTAGAAATGCTGTGGGGGAAGACGGAGTGGGCAACCATAGAACTTTGCTAAATATAGTTTTCCTGATGTGATACATTTCTCAGTGGCCAAAAGTGGGTGTGTGAGAACACCTGCTCATTCTGACTGCTTCCTTTTACTCATATCCTGTTCAAATATAGTCTTATGTTCAAAGGTGCTAGCCATAAATTCCCCTAAGAGATCTTGCATTATTCCAAACAGTTGACGACGAGTACAGAAACAATAGGAATTTCTGGAGCTCTAAAGACCTAGAAACTAGGGGAAAAAAAAGCTGCAAAACCTTCAGCTCGATCACATACGGCAAAGGTAGGGAAACCATTCACCATCTGTAGCTAACTGCTGTGTCTGCTTTATATAGGGAAGAATTAATGCTCTTGGTATCCTGAGAGCCCAAGAACTCAGGAAGGAAAATGGAGTGAGACTGTAATGAGGACCCAGCCATTTTTCCACTTCAGCTCCTCTTCAGCAACAGCAGTAGTGAAATGAACACTGGAATACAGTAGAACACCTCACCTGTGTTCATCAGCAAGGTTCACAAACCAGCAAATCCACTGTGTTTCAAACACAATTACTGAACTCACACAGGGCAAAATGGATTAAGTGTGGATTAAGCAAATGCTACTCCCTCAGCAAACATACTAAAGGCTAAAAGAGAGACTGTGAAAAAGGGAGAAGAAAACAAAAGTTTTCGATTCAAACCACTTGAATCTTTAAAGTCTATCTCATTGATTCTATTTCTGAAATGATCTGGAGCTCAGCATCAGGCCAGCAAAGCCTCAGGCAGAGAGTCAGTGTGACTTTAGTAGGCCTCTACAGTTTGGAAGAGAGAAATAATATGAGTATCTATGACTTATGGGGGACCGAGCCTTGCCTTCCCCTACAGACTACAGCCCTCTTCTACTTTGCAATTCAGCTTTCACCCAGTTTTGCCAACAAACCCAGTTCCATCAACTCACTGCATACGTCAGTTAAGAGCCCTCTAGAATTGCACCGATTCTTTCCCCACAAAACCTGGATGTTACAGGAAAGAAAAGCAGCTTTTTATATAACACTGGAGAAATGCACCGGTTTTGCCTTTATTCTTATAGTGTGAGATCTTAATTTCCTGCTAAAATGACCATCTTCCACCTATGGAAACTCTCATTTCAACCAAATAAAACAACTCATCAATGTTCTTATAGTTGTGCCAAATTCCTTTCCTTTTTTATTAAATAACAATAACAAAATTTCCCTCAAAGCCGTAAGTGCCCAAATCTGTGTTCACAATATACCAGGTACTTTATCCCCAACTTCCACGTGGTGGTTTTACCTTCACTTTCAATCTATAAAATCCAGGACAGCTCATTTCCATAGGAAAACAGGTCCAGCACGTGTTGTGATCTCTTTAGGACCATTTTTACATTATTAGATTCATGCATCTTGCAATCTGTACCTCATCTGCCATGGTAGCACTGGCAGTCACGGTGCTATGCTGTGCCCACAGGTCAAGTTCAACTTGTGCTGACTCTCCATCTGGGATTTCTCCTAGTCCCTATCCTCCCTCATGCTGCAGCGGGAAACCACACCAGACAGAGCGTTCCCTGGGAAAATTATCATCTTTCATACCAGGGTCACATTCCTAGAGGCTTCTGGAAACTGTTCCTAAACAAGGCACATTCCTATTCTTAGAAATTGGTAAGAGAAGCACAAACAAGGAGAGGATTTTAGGACTTTAGCAACAAGTTAACAGATGTCAAAACCTAAAACACGCAAGATCTTTGCTACTGTTAGCAGGTAAGAAATGCAAACTATCCTGGTAATTCAGGCCTGTTAATCACTGGAGATCTCCAAGGATGGAACAGCACCCAGTGGGAGCAGACAGGGTGGCTGTGCCAAGAGCCAGAGCATCGTAATACAGCTCTGTTACCCACACACACTCCACTTCATGCAGCAGATGCATATGCATCCCTTCACCTGTTTTCCAAAGGATGCAGTCCTGTCAGGAAGAGGTCCTAAACAGAACCGCTCTGTTCAGAAAGGGAAGTCCATTTGCAAAGCTAAGGGATATTTCAGAGAAAGCTTCCTACTCACTCAAACAGAAGCAAAACCATGAAGAACAAAGGGGCAGGTCGGTGCTCCCCAGTGACAGAGCTGCTGTCTCAGTGGGCTCACACAAGGCAAGGCTGGCAGCTAATAAATCACAGCACTTGGCAATAAAATATCTTGTCCATGGTAGGAAAATGACCTATTACTGATAGTTTATTGTTAGTAGCAGCTCCTCACAGCCCCCTGACCTCAGCTGTGTTGAAAGAAGGCTAGCAGCTAGCACAAAAGGAAATTAACAGCTTTCAACAGCTTGATGAATGCAGGAGCTTTGCACACTGGGTCACAAGGCAAAGACAAGTTCTGTTTCATGCACCATCACAAACACCACAAGCAGGGAGGCTGCATTTCTGCAAATAACGTTAGCAAACCTCTCCCTGCATAAAAAGAAGCATTTTCCTTCTAGAGTAGCTCCCCATGTAAAGCTAAACATGTTCTCAAATGATCTCCTGTTCACCACAGGTTGTGCTGCCTTTGTGCCCTCCCCTGGAAGGGGAGAAGATGCTGAAATCTGCAGTCTTGCTCAGGAAGGTAGATAAAAACCCAACACAGCACAACAGTTACAAAGAGCAAAGGGATTATCAAACAAAAGCTCCCAGTGTTCAGGCACAAGGGCAGACGCTAATTTCAAAGCAGTAAATTTCCCTCAAGGAAAACAAAAGCTCTTCACAGTTGCCTTCACTTTTCAGCTCCCTGCCTATCCGGTCCCACAGTAAAACACGTAAAGCTTAGTCTGACCTCTTTTTCTTACAGTAGCTTCATCTCTCTCAAAATCTCCTGTATATTTTCAGGTCATTTTGTAACATATAGTAGCAATTGTCAGATCTCTCCACCCACTGCAACTTCATTCAGACTCTCTAGCTCTTCTTCCATGTTTATCCTCTCTTTGATGGTTTTTCTCCAGATTTTTCCTTCTTTTGTGACAGCAGATTAATGACCACCTCCCACAGGGGGCTGGATTAAGAGTCCCAAAAATCCTTGACATGAAAGGATTCTGAATGACTCTTTTCCCTGACTAACAGTGACTCAGAATGGTCTGTTTACCAAAGGGCCTTTTCTCAAGGAGAAAAAAACTGCACTGAAGTCTGGACTACAAACTACTAAAATAGCAAAGTATTTTAAAACTGCAGCAGTTCTGACAGGAAATGGGGACCAAACTGCACTTAATGAAGGGAGGGGGAAAACGAGCAGAGCGATTCTGGAGACGGCAATACACGTCTTTATTCATATTTTCACTTGCTTATAAAGGAAATTCTGACAGCTGCCAATATAAACAGAGTACAAGCACTATCAGAGAGCGTACAATTCTTGAATGTGTACACACATGGGTGTGGAAAAGACAACAACCCCCAGCAAAACCTGAATTTCCAATGTGTGCTCTAATTTTGCCCAATTTAGAGAAAAGAGTTTCAAAACAAGGAAGAAAGAACCATCCCACTCACAAGTCCCTCTTTTCTAATCCTTCCCTCTTCTAAACATTAACAGGGCAATCCATGACTGTGTGAGGATTCAGGACACCTGGGACTGCCCTATGCCACTACGGCCTCAGATTGACAGTCAGTCTTTTTGCCCATCTGATGCCATCCCTCTGGATCCCGTTACCCCCAAGCTGAGGAAGCAGGGTCCTCTACCTTGATAGGAAGCCCAGTGACTCCCTGCAGCATATGTTCAATTTCATTTTTTTCAGAAGGCGGAGGCCACACAGGGCAGCTTAGGGAATCTGTGCAAGTGTCAAACCACGCAGATTTCCCTGATCTCTATCAGCCGAAGCTCAAAGTCCAACTCTGACTTTCCGCAAACAGCTTGTAACAAAAGTTCTTATATCCTTTCTCCTTATAAAAAGAAGTCACATGCTCCTTTTTGAAGCCTGTATTTCAAACCAGCACAAACAACCTCTGATCTGGGTTCCTCTTGTTCCAACAGTGCCTTACAGGCACACAACTCCTGCGCTAGACATAAGCAGCAAACTTTCTGTAGCTTCAGCAGCTCTATCTTCTTTCAAAACCAAACTCTTCAGAGAAGACTTCAACTGTCTTCTCCGCTAAAAAGAATATATTTTAACTTAAAAGTACTAATACAAATAATTCAACTTGACACAAAATCATGAAGAGGCAAAGGCACTTTCACTTCATTGTGAATGAGTCTGCAAATATCAACAACGTACTCTCCCCATCAGGAAGCACTCTCAGCACTTTTATCTTTTGTCAAAGTTCAAGCACTTTGCCCTCTGTTTTTAGGAAAGGTTAATTACCCCAAAATGAAAATTCATGCTATTTCTCCACAGCATCAGTAAGCCCTGGGACAATACAGCAAAAACACACAGTCTGGAGGAGAGCAGTAACGTAAAACTTCACAAAACAGAAACTGTCAACTTTGCTGCTGCATAAGGTCGGTACTAAGCAACAAGGTTATAATAAGAAAAAATTGTAGCACACCTCAGGCTTCCATACAGCTGGAGAATGACATCCATACTGCTTCTCAGAGATGACAGCACTGTCTCATTCAGGAGCACCAGCAACTCCCTGTTCTTCCAACCTACCACAAACACTGTCCTCTCCAGTCATGTCAGTGCTCTGGAAGAGAGGTATTACTCTAATCACAATACTTCGTCTCTCCTGGGACATTGGTCTGGGTGAATCAAGTTAATAAACAGTATTTCTTAAATGATGGGTGCAGCATTTCCTACATCACCACAGGCACATTTGCCCTTAGCCCTGTTCTAGAGAATGCATCTAAATCAATCCACTCAGGAGAGAACACCTGAACAGTAAGAGCTTGTAGCAACTGTATTCCAAAGGACCTGAGTTCCTGATATGCATTACACTGGCACAGGTGCCACGTTTCCCAGTGCTCAGCCCAGAAAACTCACACTCCTGCTCTTACCTTTCACGCTCAATCTTCCTCTAAACTAGTGTCCAGAGCAGCCTACTCCCTGAGAAAAAAAACCTAAACAGATTGCTTGACATGCGATTAACAGGATTAGTCTCGTCTGTGGTCAGTCTCTCTGAGCTATGTTCCACTTGCCACAAGCTGATTAGCTGTCTGCTTAAGGAGGAGCTAGGACAAGTTTCCTTCTGACAGCAGTGGAGAGGCAGGCGCTGACTGTAATAATATGCTGTTTCCTGTCTGCGGCTGAGCTGAGAGGTACTTCCCAACAAAAAAGGGTTTACAGGAGCACAGGAGCTCAAGCTCCACGTCTGTCAGTGAAGAGCCTTTAACTATGGAGGATGGGTTACTGGCATGGCTCCTGGTGCTCAAAAACATGTTCTGACCCAGCTACCATTCCATTAAAGCATCAGAAAGAAGAAACCAAACTACACACAACTCCCTCTTCACACAGAGGAGCTTTCTCCTGTGGCATCTCAAAGTTCTGAATCAGATGGAATAAGACGTGAATGTTGCAATTCATGTTATATGAGTGAGGGTGAAAGTCCACACCACCATTTGGTAGCAATAACTGGAAAACATTTACCAAACCACCATGTGAGAATCATACTGGCACACAAAGTAAGTACCTGGAAAGATATGTCCTTTCCAGGCCCTCTCCTGATGATGACAGGTGTTTTTGACTAGTACTAAAGAACACATATTTTATCTTTATACAAATCCTGCACAAAGCAGGAAAGGGTCAATGAACTGAGAAGGACTCACTCCTTTAAATCTACCAACTACACTGAAGGCAGCAGGCTTAACTCAGTTCTAGAGCAGATCTTTAGATCACACACTAGTCTGACGAAGAAGAATTTGTTCACCACACAGTTACAAAACTGGGCCAATGGAGATGACCCGAAGTCCTTTCAAAGACTCTTGAGGGGACAGCTGTGGTGGCAGTGTTGACCTGTGCAACAGGTGATAGTGACTGGTGTCCCCCAAACCTTGTGGGCATCGTAGGGGAGAACAGGCATGATGGATGGCTCAGGCCCATGACACAAGAAAAGCAGATCATTTTGAGAGAGAGATTGGTAAAACCCAGGCTTCCCAGCATCACCTAGAGAAAACACTATTCCAGGTTAAAGTATGGAACTCATCCTCATTGCATATTTTGTTTTAATGCTCCTAACACAACAGCAGGCTAGTCCATTAGGTGGGCACCTTAACAAATCATGTTACTGCAAAACTGCACTGTCCAAGAAAAATCTGTTCATGAGAAAAGCTGAAGTCTCACTGGGAAGATCTGATGCACCCAGTGTGATCCCAAATCACCTGCTTTTTAGAGAGCACAACAGGTTTTGAGGGTATGACTGAGAAAGCTCTGCTCAGAAATCAGGATCAGGCTTTGACCTCACCCATCCAATGCTGCTGATCTCTATTTCATAAGGAGTCCAAATGCAGGACACACTGATGGCAAGAATCCAGGCTAAAAGTTGACTGCTCTCTTTGAAATAAAGGGTCTTGAACTACCAGGACAACACAGTTGAGTTTGTACCACATCAGATCTTCTCTAAGGCCCTGTGCAAGACAGCAACTTTAGGAAAATGCCCTGGTAAGAGATCTATGCACCATGTACTAAGGGATCACATGTGGACAGCACTTGTCCCTTATAGCCCAGACATCGCACAAGAATTTGCCTTGTAGACAGCTGACTCTCAAGGACAGACGTGGCATAGATGTGTCAGAACCAGCAAATACCACACCTAGAGGCCTAATGAGAGAAGAGAGGTCTGGTATGGGGCTGCTACAAGATTTGTTCCAAGAGGCTTCCTGTTAAGTACCTCTGCAGCCACACTGCCTGACCTAAAGGAACAATAGCTAAATATAAAGCTTTTCCTTGCACATCTGAGCCCTACAACATCTTAAGCTCAAAGATGCCCCTACTCACACACTCCCAGCCCATTCTGTAGTCACCTATCCATTAACTCTGCACAGCAGTCCTGAAAACTGTCCCCACTGCAAACAGGATATACCTACTGAGGAAATCTATGCAGGATCAACTAAGTAAACAACAGTGGAATTTGTTATTATACACTCTTCTTTTCAGAGTAAGACGTCTGTGTCTTAAAACACTTTTCTCACTCTCCTTCCTGCTGACAGCAAACAAATTACCTGTCAGACATGTCCTATGTAAAAGGTTTACTGGCAGCTATTTTTTAACCTTATTCCTCTATGCATGCAACACAACCTTTTTCTGGCCTGGTGCTCTGGTTTTCTTGTCTTATGATGCTGCCTCCCCCCTGCTCCTCATTGCACTTTCAACAGTTTCTATTCAGACTGGTCAGCTCTTATTAACTCCTTGTTTTGGATACACACTGCTTCTCTAAGTCATTTATCTGATGGTTTTGTCCCTTGTCTCCTCCATCAGGACCTTGGCGGTGTCATTCAGGCAACTTGACCTGCAGAATCTATACATTAAGCAGTACAAATGCCTGAATAGAGGCTGAATTTCTTCAGAAAGAAACTACTCTTACATAAATCCCAAAGTACCGATCTCCACTGAAGAAAAGAGAAAACAAAAAAACCCCCCCAGAACATCTAAAATTCTGCTTACACACCAAATGCTGCATGTTTTCGGTTTAGGAGAAAAACTCAATCATATGTCCCACTGATTTTAAATAGGGGAAAAAAATGCATCAGAGAACTTTAGAGAGGAAGATAGAGAGGGGAGGCAGATTGCTCTCAAAGAAAACCAACAGAAAACTGCATGACTGCAAGAAATCCAAAGCAGTGACTGTAGCAAACACCAGCAAGACTAGTCCACCTTCTGATTTCCTAAGTATTTTTAGAGCTCACACTAAACCAGTCAAGCCCCGCCATAAACCATGGTAGAAAGAGTAGGTAGAAATTAAGAGGAAACATGTTTTTCTGGAAGTTGACCTGAGCCCCATGACACAGTGCTCAACTGGAGACAGTGCAAACTATACCTGCTTCTTGAGTTTCAAGGTAACCCTACACCTTTTATCTGCTAAAGAAGGCAGAAACTGGCAGAGCCTGATACTAGAGTCTTGGAAATAACTCTTCACTATTGGAAGAGTTCACTTGGATGGGGCAATCTGAGAGTGCAAACACACTACTTCCTCCTGTCCCTAAACACAGTGTTCCTGATGGAGATTAAATCTCTCCCAGCTATTACAATAAGCAAAACAGTAACAGTACACTTACCTGAAAAATCAGTCTTTATTTATACTTGAGAAAACTGAATCAAGATACAAGATAAAGTGCTTTATTAACAGGCAAATAACTTCACATTCTTGAAAACATGTCCCCTACCCAAATCACTACATAATCCTTCTCTCTGTACTCACACATTGACACCTGATACGAATATTTACTATCAGATTCAAATGTGCCTCCTACCTGTCCAACTATGGATGTAAAGAGTATTTTCAAGTCTTGGGAAACTGTTGGGGTTTTATCTGGACAAAGGGTGCGCATCATGGCTGCTTTGCACAGGCACTGCAAAGCCAAAAGCTACAGCTACACAACAGAAACGTTCTTTGGCAGATGTTTAAAGCAGCAGGTCACTACTGCTGCAGCACAAGGCACACTGCTCAGTCTTGGTCATCACCTGCAGGTCACTATCCTGCAGGATCAGCTTCCTCCCTCCACCTGGATTGCTCCCTGCTTCACCTTGCCTCAGAGCAACACTTCCTTTCCCCACACCCCCCTTCTCCTCTGTTCTGAGCCCCTCAGGGGCTTTGTGGAGGTTACTGCAGTTCACCAGCTCTTGACACTCACCCGGCATGGCTGACATTAATGACTTTTCTTCTGCACACCAGGTGCTCCCCTCAAACTGGAGCTTGCACCTGCACCTCAGAAATAAAATAATTTTTCCTCCTACTTCCTGAGCCTGGAGAAAATGAAGCAGGGACACCACCATGTTTCCAGTCTGCAAATACTTAGCACACATTCCACATCTAACACGTATCCTGAATAAATTCCACAGTTATTTCTGTGCTATTTCTTTCTGTTCATCCTTTTGCTTTCCCACTATATATAACATGCATATATAAACACAGATAGAGACACACACAAGTAAAGTCAAAGAAAGAAGTTTACATATTTTAATGCCTGAAGGGAAATAAATTCCTCTAGCAAGATCTCCAGCATAAACATCAACATCATCTCTAACTCCCTCAGCAGAACAAATTTTTCTGTCCCACTGTGTGAATGGGTTCTATCAAACTCTCCTAGCTTATAGGAAAGAAAATCTCTGATTGCCAAGTTTTAGCACAATACGTAGTAAGCTGAGGTATTTCCCACGTGCACAAAGATGAGTTACCATGTTGTAAAGAAAAATAAATTTATTATTATTTATTTTTAGTGAAAGATAATGTGAAGATTGTTCAGAAGTTTTTCAACTCTGCAAAAAAGATAGGATGTGGTGAAAAGATGCCAGAAGAATGGAACATAATGCAAAAGGTCCTACCGTGAAGCTGTTGTTGACATTCTTTGTGCTGGATTCTGCCACACTGGCATCTGT
This sequence comes from Atrichornis clamosus, assembly GCA_013400975.1. Lineage (NCBI taxonomy): Eukaryota > Metazoa > Chordata > Aves > Passeriformes > Menuridae > Atrichornis > Atrichornis clamosus. Next base: position 16,320 of record WBMZ01008526.1, on the reverse strand, counting down.
CAGATCCACCTCATCAAAAATGATGGACTGGAAAGGAAAAATTCAAAATCCCAATGAATTACTGGATCCAGTGTATAAGCAGCAGACTCAAAGGGAATCTGCCTTGCATGCTCCATCACAGCCTTTGTGATTTGAAGGAAATATGCAACACCAGCAACTTAAGGACACCAAAGGACCTGGAAGTCTAATTTCATACACTGGGGGATCAATCTGGCCTGTCTTCAGTCAGTGAACACAATGACTTTATTTTTATTAAACGACTATTTTAAAAAACCCAAACAACTATAGGCTTTGTTCTTGTGAAAGGAGACAGTTTTACACCTAGCTGCCTATCAAGGTACTAAGCCAGATGCACAGCAGCTCTGATTTGATAAATTTGAGCCTTGCTTGTCTACTCCACTTCCTCTTTTCATTCATATTCTCTCCCTTCTATTGACTCAGAGTCCATTTCCTACTAATATGCAGCAAAGAGGGAAAAAATGTGGAAAAATCAATATCACATGATGCTTTACTTCAAAACCAAGGATTTCCAAGTGTGAGGCAAAACACAGGGATCTTCTAGTAACTACAAAGCCTGAAGACCATTAAAGAGCATATGCTCTTTTCTCTACTGAGGGCTGCCTTCTCACTGACACCCATCAGCCTCCAAAGCCCCACCACTGACTTCCTTCCTTGCCTCATATTGCCAGGACCTTACCTTAGCAGTTTTTGCATAGTAAAGCGTTCGTCCTCGCAGCTTAAAGTATCGTCTCTTCCAGCGCTGAAAGGAGCTGGTCTGTTTCATCAGCATCCCCTCCTTTATGACAGTCTACAAAAGGAGGAGAGGAGAGGGGTGAAGCACAGGTTTTACTGACAGGTACCTTTTCTGCTCCCCCAGCACAGACCCATAGAGAAACAACTGGAGTTGGAGACAATAACCTCAGTGCCCTCTGCTGGAAGCATTCCACAAATTCATTCAGCAAAACAGAAACTTAGCAAGATGAAACCCTCACAAACACACAACCCACACCGCGGTGCGGTTTTACCCTTGTCTCCAGTGCTATCATGATAGCAAAAAAGATAAATAACTTATGACTGAATGAGCATTTAGAATCTAACCGTGACTCAGGGAGTGTAACAGTTAAACTCGACGAGGTCAGGTTTCAGTCGCAGGTAATTGCACTTTCCATTTAATTGGCATCTGATTACCAGCACACAGCACCCAGTATATCCGTCGTCGCTATCTCTAGTTGTGCCTTGTGGAATTATCACCATCTACCCAGCACAGAGCTGGCCAACTGCAAGCCCAGGGGGTAAAGAGTGAAACCAGAGTGAAGAGGGAGCTATATCCAACCTCAGCATTTGGTATTCTTCAGACAGTCTTGGCCCTGCCTCAGTACTTTCTGGACAGCTGCCATTTCCCAGGGCTGCAGTACCAGAACTGTCTACACACACTGCCTTTGTTTCTTTAACTGCTTTATAACTAGGCTGACACACCAGCACACAGAGGCTCATATGCTCACTCACATACTGATACATGGGGGTATGGATTTAATCCGCGTGCATTTCATTCTGCTTTGTCAAATACATTTGATTCCTTTGCAGAGGACAGGTTTTGAATACAAACACCTACATGAAAATAATCTCGAAAACTGCAGCTCAGAAAGAAAAAAGGCAAAAAAGTCAGGGCTGAATGTCTAACCCCAAATTCCTGATTGAAAGTACCACCCAGGAGCTAGAAACAGTGCTGTGTCATGCCTTGGTACCACAAGAAACCTATTTCTCTCCCCAGAAAAGTCCTAGGAACCTACATCTTGCTGAGAGCGCCCAACATGATAAACACACAGTTGAAACACAGGAAACAAATGGTCTGACAATCTTGTAAGACAGGTTATTCTGTATCTTGGTGCCAGGAAAATGACACAGCTTTAACATACCAGAGGTCTCACTGGAACTCAGGTTTGTAACAGTCAGGTCACCAATAAGTATCAATTAATTCACAAACAGCACCAAATGGACACTGCCAGGCTACTACAAAGAACAAAATAAATACTCTTACTGATCCACAGGGTTTAGTACATTTTAGAAATTGCTTCCAGGGCATTAAACTTGTTTTTAAAAAGCTGTATATATGTATTTCTAATGTGTGTCTTTAGTTTTTCAAACAGCTGCAGATTTTAGAACATTCCACATACATTGGCCATTGCCAAGCTCAACATTTCCTCAAAAACCACATTTGAAAAAAATGCTAACTATAAGGAGAAACATCCATCTGACAATCTGTGCTTCTCTTTTACTAGACTGAGCCATCCTCAAACTGGCCTGAGAGACCACAGGGTTTGAACCACCGTGGTGAAGACTTTACTCACAAATCGACTGGGAAAGAGCGGGCTCCACATTCCACCAGATCCTAAAGTGAACTGTTAGGTATAGAAGCCACTGTAATCTTCCTCCACTATGTCGGGAAAGAGAAAAGGGGGAAAGCTCATCTACCGTGGATTCTGGGACCTGGACAGCTTAAAGGTTAGCAAATCCCAAGCCTCAGCATCTCCCACTGTAAAACAGTGTTCTGTTTTACAAAGCCACCTGCACACTGGCAGAAATACCTGTCAGTGCTCAGTCAAATACCAACGTAATGTGCCTGCTTCAACTGGGAATTGCCAAACTCCATGGTACTTCCAGCAGAATGAAAAGAGACCAAAAAAAAAGTACCATCAGGGATTAAGCTCCTATCAGAAAATGGCTGTTTCCCACAACAGCTCCCCACAACTCTGAAGCAGTCACTGAAAGGCATCTTGGCACTCATTTTCCACAGGTCACAACAGGGACGCAGATGTAGGAACACATTCTAAGAAGCCATAAGACATCTGACAGTGGCTTTAGGGTCCAGAAGTTAAATACACTATAGCAGTAACCAAAAGCAAGATGTTAAACCACCTTAGAGCTGGTGTTACGTAAAGAATCTGAAATTCAGACATGATCTTAATTTGAAGCTTCAGCATAGGATAAAATGGAGTGCAAAAACTGGCTCAACAGCATCCCTTGCTGAAATGACTCTGAAGGCAAGGTCAGAGCTGAACCAAGAAAGGTGCATTCATGCTCCTACTCTGCCATGGACTTTTTATCAGTTCCAAATAAAGCAATTTTCACTCTGTATGTCCCCATCCCCCACCTGTCAAATGGAGCAAATAGCACTACTCGACTCAGCAGAGAGCCACCAAAACATATATATATATATGTCTCTCTCACAAGTTAACCTCCAGCACCTGAGCATCAAAGAGAAATGTATAGCACCAGCATCTAAATTACCATGTGAAAGAAAACACACATTTCTGCAGTTCATTTTTTACAGAGAAGAAAATGGGAAAGTGGCAGGAGTTTTTCCAGATTAAGACAGAAACATGGTCTTTTGCATTCCCTAGAAAAAACCAAATATAATTAAAAAATAAGACAGAGAAAGGAGCTACTGAACTCTGCAAAGCCCTGAACCGAAATCAAAGACAAACTAAAAATCCTGGGGAAGACTCCTGGGATGCAAAGCCCAAAGATAGCAAGTCAGCCAGGAGTCTGATCAAAAAATAGCAACTTGCAGGAGATTTCAGAGCTCTGTTGCTATGCTTATTTACATTTATTATGGTTAAACTGGGGTCAGCCAGAGTCCCACACTCCCCAGGCTCAGGCAGAAGCACTTTGGTCAAATTCTCGTCCAGCCCACCAGCACAGTAACTCTGAGCAAAACAACGCCTCTGCTTTCCCTCAGCTCCCACCACTCCCTCCTGCCATGCCTGGCTCCCGAGTGCTCCCTCATCTCAGCTGGGCTCACTCACCTCTGCACAAGACCTGCATTCCTCCATTCCTCTTTTAAACCCTCTTTTTTTTTTTTACCAACAGGCAACACTCGCAGAGGTCACCTTGCCCCGCCCTAAGCAGCAGTTTATGTCATTGCCAGGCTCTATCTATAGAAAACCCGACAGCTACTCAGCTCAGACATGAAAGGCCGGAGCAGCGCTCTCGCTCTGCTCTCAGCAAACACGCCTCTGGTTCAGCGCTGCCCATCTCTGCACGAGAGCAGCCAGGCTATTTATAGGTACTCAGCACAGTTTGGTGGGTTTGGGCGGAAAGAGCTGGAGATAAGATCAAGATGACTTTATAAAATGATGCAGACATCGCTACCTTTCTCCTCCTCTATTTTGACTTTACAGCAAAGGACTTGCTACTTGCAGAGGAATGCAGCTGAAGAAAATGAACTGGGGAAAGGACCTAACTGCACAGGGACACAAATGAAATAAAAGGGGGGGGAGCAAAACAGTTACTTCTGCTTCCCAGTCTCTCCGCAGCTTTTTAAATTGAAGATCTACTCTGATCAGATCACTGGGTACGTAATTCATCAAGATAAAAGTGAAATTGCTTCTCCCATAATGAAAAGAGAGCGTTAAATCTATTTTTAGTGTCATATATTGAATCCTATGGGAAAAGCTACTGCCCTGAAACATTATGAGGTTTAATTACGTGCATCCTATCCAGGATAAATACTAAAATTGTTTGCAATGGAACTATCCAGACTACTTTTTATCCAGCTGAGTCCCTCTCCAGTGTGGTGTCCTGCGGCACGGGCAGATAACACTGTGAAAAAATGAATTATCTTCTTGGACCAAGCGTAAAATGATGTGCTACTGGGTTCAACAGTGACTCCTTTTTATGATAGTACAGGTCAGTGTAAAAAAGGTTACTGAACAAACCGGCAATTTAAAGCAACACTGCACATAGCAGAGAGTCTTAGGAAGTTTGCAAAGAACAGGGTTAGACAGCTGAAAGACAGGGCCTAGGAAATTTCTAGCATTTTACTATTTATCTTTGGCCTTGAAGAACAGCAACTTCCTGCAGAAAAAAAAATCATTTCATGGCAAGCAATACACAACCATTCCCCCAGTTCATCCCCTTTAAAAACTTGACATTTAGGAAAAGAAATAATATGGTCTCAGATTTCTCCTGTCAAAATGGATGCAGGGTTCAGGCCTAGTCCTGAATGACAAAAGCAAAGTTTTGCCATTGACCTCAACAGGAACGGTTTCAAACAACTCAGAGGACTTACATTAAGAACTTAAAAGAGAGTCTTGTGCTTCACTGCTTCCCCTTCCTGCAGTGCCATCTTGTAAGAACAAGAATCCAAAAGATTAACAGGAGCCGTCCAGAAAACCAGCAAGACACTGATTGTGTTTTCTGCAGCACTGCTCATCTGAGGTGTCTCTGCACCCAGTAACCCATGTCAGGAGGTCAGAGACAGCCTACACAGATTAAATGCTTTCTACACTGAAAACAAGTGATTCTACTAAAGGTTAGGAACAATCACGTGAGATTTCAGGTACTTTCAAATTACATCCCTTTTTCTCCTGCATGTAGTACTGCTCACCAAGTGAAAACACAGGAGAAGACAATCCTTTCCTGAAGTTTAAGCCTATTGCTCCATTTGGAAGTAGGGCTCTTGATAAAACTGATTTCCTAATCTGGAAAACAAGCCCTCTTAGCCAGACTGAGGGTGACTATTAAGTGTGCCCAGCTGTCAGGTTGGCAAGTGTCCCTCGGCACAGGGAGGCTCCAAAGCGTGTTCGATAGAGACAGAGGAAAAACAATGCAACCTATTTACTGCTGAGATCATGACATATTCTTAGGGGCAGTTATTCAGTGCAGCATATCTAAAACAAGAATTTTGCTCCACTGATAATTCTTTCCAATGCAGAAAAAGAACTATGTACAAGGTAACAGCAAAATGATTCAAAACTATCTAAATACCAACTAAAGAATCCCAAACCCGAAGTCCTCAACATCTGGATTTTTCTGTTTTCCATGTGTCTTCAGAATGTAAAAACTTCAGGGCGCACACCGTTTTTATTTGTATGAACCACAAAACACTGAGCAGGGCACTGATGCCAAACAACAAATAATTGACTAAAGAAAGCACCAAACGCACAGAGGAGAAAACAAAATGCAAAAGCAAATGCAGAATTGATGGGCTATCTTTATATAGGCTTACTAGGGAATTTCATAGGTAGCTGATCCCCAGGGACCAAACAACCTCATCCAGTCACTGATTTTGGGCAAACTGTGGCAAAAAAGATGAGAGTAGATCTGCAGTTGCTTAAACACGGCCAGACAGTCTTGCTATGCTAGAGCAGGTACATATCTAGAGTGCTGTATCTTGTGGGCAAAACAGTTTTAGCAGCTCTTTGTGGTCAAAAACACAAAAGTAATAAATATTTAGAAATCAAATAAAACACAGTAAATCCAACAAAGAAACTACAGGAATAAATCTAAGGAACCCCATAGAATAAGACATGAAAGGTCAAAAGGGTAGGGGTTAACAAGCTAATCTGAGCGCAACATCCTTCCACCAGACAGTGGTCACACCCTGGAAATGAACTCCAGGAAGCTTGGAGAGGGGAAATCTGGATCAGGAAATCAAGTCTAAGTATGGGACACATAGAGAGTTATACAGATCTATAGAGGAGCACAAGGTTGTGTAGTCCTGTTTGGGAATACTACATTAAATACACTTAGCTCCTGAAAAAGTGAAAATGGCATTAAGATTTCTTTCACTGGCATCAAAAGAGCAAAACATTATGAGAACTCACTGCAACAAAAGGACTCCAGAAGATGGGAAAAGAAAATCAGAGGTCAGCTGCAGGCATCAAGTGTCAAAATAGAAGCTGGGGCAGTGAGTCAGCAGTCCAGTAACAGAAGCCGAGCGCTACAATCGGTGAAAGGGGTTACAGCACAGACCTTTATCCAATCACACAAGAAAGCCTGAGAAACCTCTTCTTACAATCATCCCAATTCTCCTCTTTTCTAACCTCTAGCTTTGCTGAATGAGCTGGACTCTGCATACCCAGTAGGAGACTGGGGCAAGCACAGCTGACAGCTCTCCTACAGCCTCCCTGTAACTGCCGAGACAAGCAGGATCCAGAGCACAGTACAGCAACCTATCCACAGTGTAGCTGAGATGTCACTGAAACAGGAAATGCAAGCTCATCCTCTGGATCAGCAGTGAAAAAAAGGAGTTTGTATCAAATAAATACTGAAAAGACCTGAATTTGCCTTGGCACAGATAAATCCTCAAACGCTTCATTCTTCATGAGTTAATGCTACAGCCAGAGCACAAAGAGCAGGTCTTTGAACCAGCTTCTTTCAATACCAGGTTCAGCTGCTACTATTATGAATGACTCTCCTAAAAGGAATGCACACTTACAGACCTAAAGTGAACAAATTAACAAATGCAAACAAATTTGAAAGAACAGAAAAACACATATGGGAAAGAAAATACAACATACAGCATATCATCACACAGCTCCCTGGTAAAATAAGCTCTGTCAGAGAGCTCCATGCAAAGTACTTAAAACAGATGAATACTCTGGTCAGCTACTTAGAAGGGAGAATGAAAAACACACCAGTACACTGATTCAGGATGAGCTGGGAGCCAGACAACTCCTGGCACACTAACTGCTTAAGCCCTCAGTATGCTTTCCATAGGCTCCAGGCATTCTGCTCAAACACATTTATCACAAGAGGGGAACTGAGCACAAAGCTCCAGTCAAACTACAGCAAAGCTGGAAGATAAGGGCTCAAACCCATCTACAGAGATAATTAAAGCCAAAAAAGCAACAGTTTAAAAGCTACTTGAAAACTTTGGAAAAGAATAACATTTTAAAGGGTACTAATTAAATGTGAGCTCTATACATTTAAGGACAAACATGAGAAGTTTGACTTATTTTTTCTACCACCTAAAATTACACATACATGACTACATCCCTTCCTTGGGAATTTTCCCCATACACAAAAAATGTCAAAACACGTTACCTGCTGTGAAACCTTCAGCACTGAGACATGCCCGTCACCACGGAATCCCCTGTCTGAACTCAGAAGCACTGAGTGGCTCTGCTGCTGAGATGCAGCAATAGAACCTCATTTGGAATCACAGCTTGTACACAGAACCCTCTAATGCTGCAGCCTGTACCACTACAGTTTAAGTCACACTCTTTTTCATTCAGAGAGACAAGTCACTATAAAAAAACAGGTGTCTAAGCCACCCCATCCACTTCACCAGCAGGTAGAAGGAGCCAGGCACTCACCATAGTGGGCCGTCAGGGCCATTTGACATGAGAGTATCAGGCTGGGGAGTGCGAGCAGTGTGAGCACAAGAACAGCAAATGTAAGGGAAAGCACATGCAGAACACTGCTGCGGATCCCATCCTCACACTCATAACCACCCCATCCTTCCCACACCACCAAATGTCACGGAGACCTTGGCAAGTAGGAAGGAAAAGTCAGCAGAAAGTACCGGTACGAGAACTTAGGACATGGGAAAGTGAAAGTTATATCTTGAGGAAGAAAACTGAATCCTTTGTCCTTGTATTGAGGAGGCTCAGAGACAGACCGCTTCCTCCCCGTGTCTGGATTCCCATCAACTCTGCAACTGAATTCTGCAAGGAGCCTTGTTTGGTAGGGACTGGTAGATGCAGTCCTTATCCTTTTACTCCGACTGGTATTCAAACAGATTGAGAGCAGAAAGCAGCTTTTGGCCTTTGGCCATTTAATTAATACTTCGGTATCTTAGAATTTATTTTTATCTCATCTGTAACAATTGTCGTAATCAGATTTTCCATATTTATGTATTAAACAACCTATGCTTTTAAGGCTTTTTTTTTCCTCATCTATTTAATACAGTTTTTAAAGGATACTCCAAGGTTTTAATTTGTTTTTCCACTTTCCCTGTTTTAATGTCCTGCAAATACCTTTGACCACGCCAAGACATCTTGATCAGCACCAGCAACAATAAGGAATATGAGCACAGCCCTGGGAATACAATTTTGTTAACTTTCAGCTGAACAGACTAGAAGGGGCTGGTGCAAGTTTCCAGAACACTGATTTTTAATAAAACCTCAGCAATAGATCTACGCGTTCTAAAAGGACACTCTGCCCTGTCTCAGCCGAGAGCAGTTCGAGGAGCAGGCAGCTTGCCCTCCCTACTTTATCAGCCACATTTCTGTCATTCAAGGACCAATGAAGGTGGCTGTCCCACAGGGCAAGACATTAACCTGCCTCAGTTCCCAGGTGTGGGGATGCCCTGGGTGATTTTGTGCATTTGATACAAGAAGTGTGTATCTCCATTCCCCCATAGGAAACTGAGGCAATAGCACCTCTCCCTGCTGGAATATTACACGGGCAAATTTACTAAAGCTTGCAAGACTCAAGTACAATGTACTCAACGGGAATATTATGTGATCAAGACAGTGTTTCCTTTCTTAAAAAAGGCAGACCACAACATCAAAAGGGGATATCTAATGTAAAACTTTTCAACTTAGCAATTAGGCTGTGAGGAAACAAAACCATCTCCTCTAAAACCAAATTAAGCAATCCTGTATCAATCAAGTATCTAACTCAGAAGTGGTAATGTTGTAGCCAGCAAGCCCACTTTTTCCTCTCTGGATATAGGAGGGCAGCCACCTTTAGACCTCCTCTATAAAACTGCTGTCCTGTCCCCAGGTCCAGGGACTGCAGACTGCGAGCTCCATATCCTACAGAAGTACTGCACTGCTGCTGCAGAGGTGCAGCACTACTGAACGGGGCACGCACAATAAGCTCATTGCTTTCTGGGGTGTTTTAAACAAAATGTGTGAGAAGGGACCACAAGCCATGGCAGCTGCTGTGTGTGGAACAGTGCTGCTGCCTCAGCTATTCTTCTGCCAGAAGCTCAACTGCCCCCAGATAACTATCCTGTGGGACTGCAGAATCAAACAGAAGCATCTTCTTTAAGAGACACATAAACTCTTAGTGAAACAGGAAGCAATAACCACTTAGTGGGGAAAAAGTAGTTCAGTGGAGAGTTAAGAAAAAAAATCCTTTAAATAATGGTTTGTGCATTTGAAACTTTGAAAAACCTGTTCCAAGAGGAATGTCCTTTTCACTAGGGACAGAATTGTGCTGTGAAATTTCCAATAATGCTGTCCCAGTATCTAGGGTAAACCTCAAGCTTTCCAGGAAATAGGGAAAATCCCTCTCTATCTCACTTGTGCTTTCTCTTACAGATGCAGTTATAGCTGCTATTTCAGAAAGAAACACTGCATTTGTAATTAAAGAAGGTCAAGTTATGCAGTGTCTTACATGGTATACTTGATTTTCTAATCAGGTAGTCTTGACATAGACGTTTTACAGTTTTCATTTATAATCCAGTACTCCTGCAAAGTAAAATACCAGTAATTTTTTTTGTAACAGGTTTTGGGTAAGGGGATATAGTCTAAATATTTGACTTAGTTCTATTTAAAAAAACAAGCAATCAAACCAAAACCAAAAATACCTATTTTATTTTGTCTCCGATTTTATTTTAGAGAATAGTTAGTAGCCTGGCGATGTACTTTTTAATGATGTGGTGTAAGAAAATCCATGCTCTCAAAACATGCAAAAGTTTAATGTTAGCTCTTCAGTTCCTGAAACCTGATCTATAATTAGAAGGAATGAGAAACATTACAAGTGCGTGTAGTTTTGTGCTTTGTTTTGTTGTGGGGTGGAGATTTTTGAGTTTGGGTTTGTTGGCTTTTTGGGGTTTTTTAAAAAGGAAGTAACAGCTGTTGCTTTCATACAGCATCCAAAACTCTCCAGCAGCGAGGCAAACTTACAGTACACCAGTGGAAACAGTGCTGGGAGGCTTCCCAGATTTTGTTCGAAAAGATGAGTCTGAAGTGCACACAAAACAGAACGCAGATCAAGGGACAGAAACATTCATACAGCCTAAAATCCTACCCTTGTCCTTAGTGCTCAGAGAAGAAACTAGTATGTTCATGCTGTCAATCCAAGAAAATTCACGTCCTTAAAACCTGTCCTCAAGATGTTCAGTTTCAGTTCAATCACAAAAACTTCTCTTTAGCAACAATTTTCTCTCTTTTTAAGTGAAGAGTTCCCAGTTTCTACCTGGATTAAAGCACAAGCCACCACAATTAATTACATATGAAGATCCTAAAATGTCATCTTTCAGACACTGTTAGAAGGCAGCAAAATAAAACCAGACAGACATTTTAATGTTTTAGTGAAAGATGCCACAGACAGAACACGAATTAAATCACAAATTCCTGAAAATTCCTTCATTTGTTGCAGACTTCTTTTACAATGTCTCTTTACTTAAATGTTTTACTCCTTATCATAATACTTCATTCAATATTTGTATTTCAAACTAATAAATATCTCAATTTCCTCACTCTAATCTCATCTCAGAAAACCTTAAAACATTTGCCCTCCAGAAATAAAAATAACACTACATTACCTCTAAAACAGACATTTTATCTAATAGGCAATACAAGAAGAAACAAAATGAGTTTTCTTCAGTTGCTCATGCTGCCCACCATATGTTTGAGGACTCAGCTAAGTCTGCTTCGGAAACTTGCATAAAAACAAGTAGAAACATTTCTTTTTCTCCTCTTGTCTTTTTGCCTTTATGCTGCAGGGTGGCTGCAAGACCTCAAAGCTACTGATCAGGAAGAGAGTCACAACTTCCCACTGCACAAAACGCATCACCTATACCTGGTATACAACACAGAGATGGGAAACATGCTAGTTCAGATACTGAACAGTCTGTCCACTGCAGCACAAAGCTCAATAACAGCTCATTTATACTGCTTTTCAGAATATAAATTAACTTGACATGTCTCTGCTACTGGAGCTAGACAGCTTCCAACATCCCAGAAAATTTGGAGAGCTGCTTGCTCTGTCTGCAACTCTGGTGAAATACATACTGCAAATTTGTCTTTAAAAGTTCAGGGCAATGATAAATGCTTATAAAAATGAAAATATTACAGAGAAATTGCTTGTGAAAGTAAACAGAATTTAGATTGAACTAGTCTAAACAAGCAGTCCTCCTGATGCCACCCAAGGACGCTGCTGAAATCCTGTCTGGTAAACAGAGAGCTCCAAATACCAAAGCTGGCAGGCTGGAAGTCCCATGGAACTGATGAATGAAATGGGAAGATGGCCTGTTCGTCCACCCTCCTGCTTTCTGAGGGTTGTAATGTGACGCTGGGAATGAAAGGTCAAGTTCAAAGGAAGAAGCACACTTCACTGTCAGAGCTTATAAACAGCGCTGTGCTTCTCTGTTTCACACCCTCAGCTTCCAGGATCACTTTGGATACTCCTGCTCCTTCATCCATGCTGAGTGACAATGAGATGACATTACCACTTCAGCTGGTTCCAGCTGAGGCCTCAGCACTGCCTACGAGGTCAGAGCAAGGTCCTGCTGTTGCCTCTCCTCACACACATCTTCCTTCTCTTATTTTATTCCTCTTTCCTAATTCTCATCTGTTCAAAAATATTCAGCTGACCAACAGTTCCTGCAGCTGCACCAATGCCAGCCTGAGACCAGAGAGGGACTAAAAGCAGTGCCCTCAGAAGCCTGATGCTAGTACAAGTCTGTCAAGTCTCGAAATGGCTGATCAAGCATGCTGCACAGCCTCTGTTTCTTCGCCAGCTGAGACAAGAGCTGCCACACTACCTGCTGTACTTGATCATACAAGGTTTTCTTCTTTCCCCAGAATAATAATCATTAAAAGACTGCTAAACATGCTTTCCTTATACTTCTCTGCCTCAAAAATTCTTTCCAGTTAAAAGCAAATAAGCACATTAGAACATAGTACTTCACTTTCCAAACACCAAGCTTTCCAATCCTCCTTCCCCTGCCCTCTGCCTCACAAGGAACAGATTTTTCAGCTAAAGAGATGTTTCCTGTGATTAGCCTGCATGTCAACCTCTCAGTCCCTAGACATCCAAACAATTCCATTTGCCCCACTACTACCAGACCAAGCTACTCCAGTCAAACATAGACAACCTGTGGGCTCTGAAACAAGTTCACGTAAGTTTTATGGTCTTGAGAGCAAGCAAGCAACTTTATTTTACAGCATTTCTTAGGAAAACAGATGGCAGGACCAGAGGAAGGAAAACACACCTTCAAAGTGTTTGCAGCTGTGACAAACAAGTAAATTCTGAGGAATTCCATGGCCACAGTAGACTTCACACTCAAGCTGTGATAATAGTAAGCTTCCATGGTGATTCAGCTGTACTTACAGACATGGTCTTAAGCTAACTGCAGCAAAAGATGTTGTCAGAAGAGATTTATATCCTCAGGCCACAGTAAAAGTCTGCCTGCATCTCTTACTGTCACTGACGGACCTGTCCAACAGCTTCTACTGCTTACAGTAGTCTGCGCTCTATTATTCAACAGGCAAATTCAGAATTAGGTCTGCCTTTACAAAGGAAGCAAGCTCCTCAAAGTCTCATCAAAACTATGATTACTCACAAAGTTGTCTTTGCTCCTTGCCCTGAGGTCAAGGAAAAAGTATACATGCAGCAACATGCAGAAAAAACGATGACAAACCAAAAAGGACATCAACAAGCAACAGACCAAATCAATCCTTAATACCCTAATACCTGAGCTTACTTGGAAAATTTGACACTAGTCAAAGGTTTTCTGCAGATTAATACACAGAAAGCTTAACAGCTGTAGACAATATCTGTTTAGAATCCTTGTTCTTAATACGTTTATGTTTGCATATACAAGTGGCTGATTTCATCTTTTTCCAGTCATGTTGATGCAGGAAGTGATGTAAAACAGGGAAAATGATTAAGTAGGGACAGGGGGATGTGTTCTGTTACATTCAAACAAAACTACAATCCAATGTACCTTTCACCTCAGCATCTCTAATATCCTGCTAAAAGCAAGAGTTCCCACCCTAGCACTTGAAAGACTCTTTGTGTCTTTGCTCTCATCACAAACACCACCATATAGACAGACTACAGCATCCTTTCTCCCCTTCCACATGAGACTCCTGCCACAAGTGGTGTTAAGAAATCACAAGGTTCACCTAATCTCCAGCAAGACAAATTCTTAATATTCAGCACTGTATGCAGGAAAAGATTGTAAAAGGCTTAGTTTTTTTCATAGCAGAATAACAGTCTAGCTCAGGTCACCTGGTGCTACAGCACAGCTGAAACCTGCTTGATGCAGTACATCAACAGGTTTAGAGGGCTCCAGGGTTTCCTGGTGTGGTCAAAAGCATCATCTCTCAGCCCAGCCCCACAGTGCCTCAACCCAAGCAGCCAGCAGCAGTGCCCGCAGCACCTCACGGATGGAGGAAGCAGCCCCACCACAGTCCTCATGCATGACTGCACTTTGGCACAGGGGTTTCAGAACTGGGACCAATGCAGCAAAACAATGATGCACAGCAGAATGATGGCAGGTTCTCTGTTTGAAAGCAGGGCAAACCAGCCAGCAGGAAAAAGATCCCTTTGAATAATGCTTCAGACACTGCACCATGCAGAGACATTTACTCCCTTTTGCTCTGAATACAAGAGAAGCAACACTGAGCTGCAGCACCACTGCTGAGCGAGTCTTTGCATCCCCACAGCTGCACCATGCTTGTCCACGCTTCAGAACCAAGGTGAGCACAAGGCAGGTGATGGCAGAATAACTAACCTGGTATTTCTAAGCTCTCCCGCAAGAGTCCAAGAGTTACACAGGAGCTTAATGACTACAAAGAAAAATCATGCTGCTATAATAAAAATAGTACAGAAAAAGGAAACTCCCTATGGGTGGTTCCCAGCCTAAGGCTGAAGGAAATCTTCGCATCTTCTCTTACAGTAACAATACGGAGAAAGTACAGCTGTGGTTGTAGTTGCAGAATGCTGTTACTGCCCCTAAAAATGGTGTTATCGTTCCAGAACGAGCCACAGAGGGGTAAAATATGACCGGGCCAAGGGAATCTGGGTGGAAAGGACTGCTACCTTACCAGGAAGACAAAGCTGGGAATGAAGACTAACCAGCTGTAAGATCACTGTTTGACCAGACAGAAAGCTATATGGCTACAGAAAGGTAACACAGCACGGTGCAAGATAGGGAAAATTGGGATGCAGTCACAAAAAGGATGGGAAGATGCTGAGGGAGGCACACACAAGGACTGTAGGGAATAACAGCGAGGACTGCACCTTCCAGTGCAGAGTTCTGATTATGAGACAGAGACTTGTGCCAAGTACAACAGCACTACAGAGGAGGGAGGTGTAGGAAAGTGATAATGGCACAATGTGACAGGGAGCTATGGCTGGGATGTTCTCAGGGAAGGCATCCGGAGGTGACAAGGGAGCCTCTGGCAACTGTGACATAGGGAGAAAACGGGAGATGCAGTTTCGTGGCGTGGGACAGGATGCCCTTAAGCGTTCAAATACCAGGTAAGTGTGGCAGCACTAGGGAGCAGGAGCCCAAATCTGACTTCCATGACTCCTAGAAAATATTACAGAAAAAGAAAGTAAGGAATGAAAGAAGTAAGACAGGGTCATGCTGAGGCTGGGCACACTGATCCCTATTGGGTAAAGCTCCCTGGCAAGTCTGAACCTGGGCACTTGGGAAAAGGTGGCCTAAGCTAAGCTACCAGAGGGGAAGTGGGCAGGTTCAGAGAGGCAGTTTAGGGATGGCACCTGCCCGGGGTCGGGTGCAACTCCAGGAGCCCCAGAGGGCAGTTTGTAGGGCACTGGCAGATACTGAAGGGCATTTAGGGGGCAGCTGTTAACGGGCATCAGAGAAACAGTTAATTATGGGGATCCCTGAGGGGCACTTTGGGGTTCACAAGTCCATGGAAAGCTGTTGGGGGTTTTGTCAGGGCGTCTCTGAGGCGTAGGTTGGGGGTCGCCCGCAGGTCCCTGAGGAGCAGTTGGGGTGTCACCGAAAACGATGGATAAATAAAACTCTCTAACATAAACACTACTTGTTACAATTAAAGGTTTTCTCAACAGAGGGAGAGGGGGAAATGGCGGAGTCCCTGAGGGGCGGTTTGGCGGGGTGTGAGGTGGTCGCCGGCAGATCCCTGAGAGGTCGTTGTGGGGGGAGAGGAGCGGGGGGCGTGTGAGGGATTGCCAGCAGCTCCCTGAGGGACGAGTTCGGGAGGGTCAGTGGCAGGGCCCCGGGGGAAGTTTGCGGGGGGGTCTCTGGCACCTCCTAGAGCGGAGACCCAGGGTGGCGACCGTGCCAGCAGGGAGGCAGAGGCGGCGGCACCGAGAGCAACGCGGAGGCAGCGTCGGCCGCAGCGCTGCCGGGAGCCCGAGGCCCTGCCCGCGGCCCCCTCCCGCCGCACGCACCTTCTGGCGGATCTGCCCAGACGTCGAGACTTTGCGGATGAGCTTCTGCAGGGAGCCGGGCTCCTGCTCCGGCTCGCTGTCCGACGACTCCTCGGGTGCGGCGCCGGCGGCGGCGGCCGCCTCGGGCTGGGCTTGCGCGGCCTCCGCCGCCGCCATGCTGCACAGACCGGCGGCACGCCCGGC